>CM077187.1:2192418-2309785 GCA_039654105.1 Coreius guichenoti
GAGCCATTAAACTGTATTTGTGTTGTGTTTTAATGCTGATTATAGGATGGATATGCATGGATTTTTTCATGGATTTACTTACTTTGTACTTTTTAATGTTTGAGAAATGCATTAATCACACACACACACACTCACTCACTCACACACTCACTCACACACACACACACACTCACACACTCACTCACTCACTTACTTACACACTCACTCACACACACACACATACACACACACACACACACACACACACACACACACACACTCATTCACTTACTCACACACACACACACTCACTTACTCACACACTCACTCACTCACTCACTTACACACTCACTCACACACACACACACACACACACTCACTCACACACTCACACACACACTCACACACACACACTCACTCACTCACACACTCACTCACTCACACACACACACACACTCACTCACTCACACACTCACACACACACTCACTCACTCACTCACACACTCACACACTCTCTCACTCACACGCTCACTCACTCACACACACACTCACTCACTCACACACTCACTCACTCACTCACACACACACACACACACACACACACACACACACACACACACACACACACACACACACACACTCACCCAAGCCAGATTCCGTAGCTTTTCTCCCTAATTTCCATTAAGAGCCATTAAACTGTATTTGTGTTGTGCCAACGGACATGCCAGCCTTCACAGGCACCTTTACAGCACACACTGTCTGATTGTATTCAGACTCGCCTTCACTTCTCCATGACGTGTGTGAGCAGACTTTCAGTTTCTGGCACTGTAGTCATGAAATAGTTTATTATTTTTCCAGGTCTTCTTGCCACTGAGAGTGTGTGTGTATGTTTGAAATCAATGGCACTCTTTTGCACATGCATGTATGCAGTGGGTCATGATGAAAGTCCCTGCAAAACTAAAAACAATAAGGGCCCTATCATACACCCGGCGCAATGTGACGCCAGTCACGACGCAAGTGTTTTCTGCTAGTTTCAGCCGGACGCAGTTCTCACGTTCACGTCCAGCTCCACGTTGTTTAAATATCAAATGCACTGGTGCATCTGTTCACCCATGGGCGTCTGGTCTAAACCAGGTGTGTTCAGGAGCATTGTTGGAGCGTTGCTATTGTGAGGAACTGAAAACGACTGCGCCATTGACCAACACACACCTGCTCTAAAGTCAATAGCGCAGTATTTTTAGTGTTATTTAAAGGGTGTGTTAGTAATATGAGCCTATAGGCGGTGCACAACGCGCATACACTCTGATTATTACACACACAGGGACACAGCAGCACACACACATGCCAAATATTAAAAATAAAAGGATTCCTCTCTGGAGAAGCGTTCAGTCTTTCCGCTCGCATGTAAATAGCGAATCCGCCATGGTGCGAGCGCAACTGGCTTTTAAAGGGAAAGGGAGATGAGACTCTGATTGGTTTATTGCACGTTACACCCAAAACACACCCATGACTCATTAAGAGACGAGGGACAACCCTTTTGGACCATGCGCCGGGCGCGCCAACCTTTTTTTCCACCGTTAAACTAGTAAAAGTGGATTTTGGACACGCTCTAAGTGCACCTGCACCGTGAGCTCAGATCGTTAAAATAGGGCCCTAAGTTTGGGGTCAGTAAGATCTTTTTTTGTCACACTTCAGATTATGGTCCAACTATTAACTATATGACTCAATGCCTCAATAAACTCCTAATTACTGCTTATTAATAGCTAATAAACTAGTTGTTAAGTTTAGGTATTGGGTAGGATTAAGGGATGTAGAATATGATCCTGCAGAATAAGGCATTAATATGTGCTTTATAAGTACTATTAAACAAGTTAAAAGATCTTACCGACACCAAAAACTCTATAGTTTAACTTAAGGATTTGAGTACTTTGTTCATCCTTAAGTTAGTCTTTTTACCTCTCAAATTGTCAAACTGGTTATCAGGTGCACAACCCCATAAAGAAGGAGAATAAAGACGGCGAGCGAGGCGAGTTGTGTGCTGATGTGTTGAAGGGCGTGTGACTCGTGTTCTCGCACGAGGAAAGAGAGAGAGGAGACGATCAAACAAACCCTCTCCAGTCATTGCTATTGATAAAATGAAGCCTTCGGCTGCAACCCAGACGCAGAAAACGTGGTAAAACTTCACAATAAGGTTTCATTTGTTAACATTCGTTCACTACATTAACAATGAACAATGCTACTACAGAAGTTAATCATCTAACATTTAATAATGCATTATTAAAATCAGTTGTATCTGTTAACATTAGTTTATACACTGTGAAATAACAATGAGCAGGCATATTTAATAAATGCTGTAAAACACATATTGCTCATGGTTAGTTAATGCATTAACCAATGAGACCTGGTGAGAGTATATGATTTTGAATATGTTAAAACTCTGATGTAAAGTGCAAAAGAACTATTTAGGATTCTTCCCTGTTTCTAGGTTTGCTCAAATGAGACGCTGAAAACCATTATATTAAAATATTGTTAGATTTGAAATGAAAAATTAATCTTTTCAATCATAAAAATGCAAAATCGAAGCATTTCCACTGGTGCTTTCAGACTTTGTGAAGTCTGGTTACTGTTTAATTACGTGCCTTTTTTATTAATGTTCTCAATTTGCTCTCCGCTCGTTTTGCAGATCTATTTTTCTTTACAAACTCTTATGTAACCGTGTTCAAAGGGAGGGTTCCACGTGGAAGCCCCAGAAACGCGTGTGCGGGCCTGTCCTTGTGCTTAGACTGATGGTCGATGGTATCGCAAATAAATTGGATTATTTCGTGCTATATTTGTGTTTGTTTGTCTAGTTGAGGAAGGGTTGCACTGTTATTAAGCTATAAATATAATGCAAAACTAAGAATAGGCCTATTGAGTATTATTAAATCATCAGGCATCATCTGAATGAATCTTCAAGACAAGTGACATCAACAGCAAACATTAAGGATGTTGCATTTCTGAGAAGAGAGAGGGGACGTGAACATGAGCATGTCGGTCCATGTGACTCATGTGTACGTCAATTGATGTGATTTACCAGCCAGTTTAGTCAGAGAGCCCTTACTGTGTCTTATAAGAAATCAACAGACGTATATACAATCCACCTCGCTCTACACAAACCTAGAATTATTGCTATACAGCATGCTTAATATTCAGCACAGATGGATGTTTTAAATAGAGTCGCGTTGACCTGCACGTCAGTCTTTGACATAGCAAAAGAATTCAAGTCGTCTCAACCTCTCTCTCCTACGCTTAGAAAATGTGATCACCAGAAAGCATTCGCAATTAGTTATCATACTGGAAATAAATGCTGTTTTTAATGCATTTTTGTGATTATTGCATAGTTCAAGTAATCAAAAGAGATGTTCAAAAAAATCAATTTACAGTTCATTCATCACTCTGAAGAATGTATTGTAAAAAAAGAATGTAAGTTTTAACTGTAAAAGACTAAACGTGCTATAGTGAAAACCTGTTCATTGGTTAACGGTAAGTTGCCTTATTATCTGTAATAGATCTAACCTTACATTTCATGTCATTTTACAGTACAATACAGTTAAATGTATCGTTTTTGGAAGTAAAAAAGGACAAATCATCTTATAATTTACAGTGAAAAACTGTAAACTTTATAATTTTACTGTAAAATACTATTAAATGTACAGTTTTAGGAAGTAAAAAAGAACAAATCATTTTATAATTTACAGTTAAAAAGCTGTAAACTTTAACATTTTACGGTAAAATACAGTTAAATGTACTGTTTTTGGAAGTAAAAAAGAACAAATCATCTTATGATTTACAACGAAAAGCTGTAAACTTTAATATTTTACAGTAAAATACTTAATCATCTTATAGTATACAGTTTAAAGCTGTAAACTTTAAAATGTTACAGTGAAATACATCTAAATGTATCATTTTTGGAAGTAAAAAAGAACAAATCATCATATAATTTACAGTAAAAAGCTGTAAACTTAAAATTTTTACAGTAAAATACTGTTAAATGTACCGTTTGTGGAAGTAAACAAGAACAAATCTTATCTTTTACAGTAAAAAGCTGTAAACTTAAAAATTTTACAGTAAAATACAGTTAAATGTACTGTTTTTGGAAGTAAAAAAGAACAAATCATCTTATAATTAGAAGTGTAAAGCTGTAAACTGACAGATAACATTTTTATGGATTTTCATTATAATACTTTTCTTAATTTTTTGTTACAGGTTGTTCTAAATATGTTTATATATACTGTGTTATTACAGAATTATTCTGGCTACAAGTATTTTTCCTGTAAAAAATGACATTTTTTACAGTGTGTGAATGGAAGGTCAAACATTGCATTGTTGGATATAATATTCAGTAAATGCAGTAGGTCATCCAAATATCCCATGCATTAAAAGAACGTTGCAAACTGTTTACATATACTAGCAGAAACACTACTGTATGCTAGGATATTACGAATATAACCAAAAAACTTTGAGCCTGATTGACTTTCTCACGCTGTGTTGTTACCAGTGACATTAAAGAGTTCTTGAATGAGTTATTGAATTGAATTGTGTTGTAGATTTTTGCTGCATCTGCAAAACAATAGAAGTTGAATAGTCATGGGAGTGGCAGGTATGCAAGCGACTGTCCTTAAAGGGACAGTTCACCCAAAACTGAATGGAGTGACTGAAAACATAATTTACTCACCCTCAAGTTGTTCAAAACCTGAATGAGTTTCTTTGTTCTGTTGAACATGAAAGAAGATGTTTTGAAGAATATGGGTAACAAAACTGTTGATGGACCACATTGACTTCCATAGTAATGTGACTATAGTCCTCAGAATCACAACTTGTAAGTATGATCCTTGCGATGGAGGTTCGGGTTGAATAACTAGGGCTCGTGCTCGGATTGATATGGTAAAATCGACGTCATCGTTACTGTCTTTACAGTATGTACAATCACTGAGGACTGAGGAAGCCTCCGGAGCTGAAGTTCAGTTATGGTAATGGCCGTTTAGTTTCTGACACACGCTGTAAGTGGTCGACCAATCACAACAGACTGGGCCATCTGACCTATCAGAGCAGAGTAGACCAATCACAACAGACTGGGCCATCTGACCTATCAGAGCAGAGTAGACCAATCACAACAGACTGGGCCATCTGACCAATCAGAGCAGAGTAGACCAGTCACAACAGACTGGGCCGTCTGACCAATCAGAGCAGAGTAAACCAATCACAACAGACTGGGCCATCTGACCTATCAGAGCAGAGTAGACCAATCACAACAGACTGGGCCATCTGACCTATCAGAACAGAGTAGACCAATCACAACAGACTGGGCCATCTGACCTATCAGAGCAGAGTAGACCAATCACAACAGACTGGGCCATCTGACCTATCAGAGCAGAGTAGGTTTTGGAAAGGAGGGATTTAGAGAGACTGAATCATCGGATGAGTCGTTTGAGAATAATTGAAAAATGTGGTGATGTGCAATGTATTTTATGAGAAAATGAATGTATATTATGTTTTTTTTTTTTACCTTTGATGCACGTAAACCTGTTGTAGGAGACTCCAAACCAACATTAGGAAGCTTTAAAATAGCATAATGGGGCACTTTAACAAATGGAACCAGATTTTAAAGTGTTACCAAGGAAACATGGTTAAACATGACTATGTGTGTGTGGTTATGTGGGAGTGTGTGCTTATGTGGGAGTGTGTGCATGTTATTTTCATAAATCTGTGCAATTATGGATATATTTTGGCTTGTGTGACAGTGAGTTGCATTCTGGTTGCATGCACGTGTTTATCTGTTCCTCCAGACAGTGAAAGAGAGAATCAGCTGTGTGTGTGTGTGTGTGTGTGTGTGTGTGTGTGTGTGTGTGTGTGTGTGTTTAGTATCATGGACAGTTTGAGGCCGGTTACTTATCTAATGACCCAGAGAAGTGAAGCACAGGCTGATTTTCCTCATGACCTTCCCTTGGTGCAACAGATTGCCAACTCCTCTGTCTTCCTCACACACACACACACACACACACACACACACACACGAATATGATTAACCTATATCCATTAATAAAAGCTCATGTGTCAAACAACAGCTTGACATAACTGGACACATATTATAGCCCAGCAGATGCTTGAGAAAATACACTTCAGGATACTTTTAAAAAGAGCAGTTATTACAGAAATAATATACTTTAAAAGAATATGCTTAAGTGTTTTCAGACACTTAATTGCATGATATTTTACAATGGAATGAAAATGCCTTATAGTTTAAATTTACATTGTGCAATTAGCTTACCTTTAGAGTGCTTTTATGACCCACTTAAGTAGGACTTAAGCACATCTTTATATGAAATTTCAGAATTACTTCTAATGTCTTTGAAATATGGTACTGACAAGCATTTATGATAAACTAAAACATTTGGTTACACTTTATTTTAAGGTGTCATTGTTACAATGTAATTATATATTTAAGTACTGAGTAATATTAATTAACTACATGTACTTAAAATAGGGTTAGGGTTAGTTGCATGTAATTATGCATAATTTACTATTATTACTATGGTAAGTACATGTAACATTTGTAACAAGGACAGTGTTACCATAAAGTGTTACACTTTATTTTAAGGTGTCTTTGTTACCGTGTAATTATACATTTAAGTATTGAGTAATATTAAGTAACTACATGCACTTACTATAGGATTAGGGTTAGTGTTTGGTTTGGTTTAGGGTTAGTTGCATGTAATTTATAGTTATTACTATAGTAACTACATGTAACATGTAACAATGACACTAAAATAAAATGTTACTTGAAACACAGTGATAGTGTATTCTCTTTAAGCACACTTAAGTGGCCTTTTATTTCATTAATATTATATTATAGGCACGTACAGTTTTTAAAAAATACACTTTTAAGGTTTGAAGTGCACATTCAATACAACTAAGCGCACTTCTTTTTCACAAGGGGAAGCTCTGCCCAATGTGAAATCAGACCTGTAAAATACATCAGTCTGTGTCTAAAAGTGCGAGTCTGTCAACAGGATTCACAATTAGCCATTCATATTAAACACACAAATCAATAATGATTTATGTGAATTTAAATATAGGCTATAATAATATGATTTTATATAGACACACTTGCATGTGTTATATGCATTTAACGATGCAGTAAGCAAATTCTGAGAAACGCTGGTGAAAGTGGACCAAAACACACTTGTAGCCAATCAGCAGTAAGGGGCGTGTCCGCTCATGAGGGGGGAGGTGCCTGTGTTGCATAGCATGTTTGTGAATTTGGGGGCGGAGCTATCAAGATCCATTGGGGCGTGTTTGTTTTGGTGATTTCAAATATCAACAGCGTTTCTCAGAAATGGCTTACTGCACCTTTAAATATATTTATAAACAGTATATGTTGTCATCATACTCAAAACCCTTAATCAGCTCCAGATGAAAGGCATAACAGTGAAGTTGAGCGTCTCCAGATCTCGAGCTTTGATCATCACCACAGTCTTGAGCATCAGCACTTGTGCTGAACTTTACATTCACACAGACGGATGACTGCACACATTCAGCTACAGCAGTTTTTGAGTCACAAATGGATGCTTGCGTATGTATGTGTGCGTGTGTGGGGGTGGAGGGGTTGTTTTGGCGTCAGTTAGTGTAACTCGGATAGAGTTGTGCCGCACGGGAATGCCGAGTCCTCCGTAATCAAGACTCTTCAGATAAGACTCAATCAGAACACAAACTGACTTAAACAGAGAACAGCCTTGAAATGTTCAGATTATTAAAATGTCACTTTAATAAAAAATCTAATGTATTTTTTAAATGTTTGAAAAATAAATAAATAAATAAATAAATAATAATAATAAATATATATATATATATATATATATATATATATATATATATATATATATAATTCTTAATTCTCTATATATAAAGGTATAAAATATATTTTATAAATTCTTTTTCTCTCTATAGAATATATTTATAGAATTTATAAAATATATATTTTTAAATTTAATATATTTATATAAAGTATTATGGTAGCAAAAAAAAAAAAAAATATATATATATATATATATATATATAAACTATTAAGGTAGTAAAATATATTTGATAAATTTTATGGAATTTATAAAATATATTTTTCTAATTCAATATATTTATATAAAATATTAAGGTAGCAATATATATATATATATATATATATATAAAGTATTAAGGTAGAAAAATATATTTTATAAATTCTCTCTCTCTATAGAATATAGAATAATTTTATTGAATTTATTAAATATATTTTTCTAATTTAATATATTTATATAAAGTATTATGGTAGCAATATATATATATATATATATATATATATATATATATATAAACTATTAAGGTAGTAACATATATTTGATAAATTTTATGGAATTTATAAAATATATTTTTCTAATTCAATATATTTATATAAAATATTAAGGTAGCAATATATATATATATATATATATATATATATATATATAAAATATATTTTTCATAAAATCATAAATCATAAAATATATTTTTCTACTTTAATAATATATTATAAATTAATAGTGAGTGAAGAAAGTGGCCAAAAGTTTTTCACAAGATGAAAAATATTACAACTTTTGTGCTTTTTGTAGGAGTTGATTAAAGATTTCAACTGAATTAATTATGATCAGTTAATAGAATAAATTGCAATGAATCCCATATGTTTTCAAATATTTGCAAAGAAAAATATAAATAATTCAAAGACATTATTATTATTATTCAAAGACATTATTGTGGGAGTTGACAGAGAAGTAAATAGCTGAATAAAAAAAAAAAAGTCTTTATTGTTATATTATTTAATTCTTATATTATTTTTTTTAAATCACTGGCCTAGTTTTTATTGTGTAATTTTTCATTGTATTTTGTAATACTTAATTGCACGTTAAATCGACATGCCTGGTTTTTATGTCTTTTTCTAGTTCTTTTACCTTTTTTTCATCTGTACCAAAAGCACCTTAAAGAAACGAACAGAGCTCAGCACGGCTGCTCAAAAAGCATCTCTTGCTTTTGTTAATTCAGGACAAAGCCTCCTTATGAATCATTGCATAAGCTGGGAACACAGTGAGCACAGACCTCAGGCAATTAATCATCATATTAGAACATGTTTCATTTAGTTACTCGTGTCCTGATAAAATCATCAGTTATTCTATTGTTTTGTGTCTTACAAATTGTTTCTATTCATATTGTTGACTTGTTTTTAACACTCTTTTCCCCTTTCGACACCATCTGTCATATTTCTCTTTAACAAACACATCTACTCACGCTCCATAAATATAACAAACCTCCAAAACCCCTTAATGTATTATAAACTCCTGAGTTAGCAAATTGTTAAAATGAGTTTGTTTAAAAATGGGTTGGCATTAATTAAATATGTACTGTGATATATAAAACTAGATGAGCTGGTGCAAACATTGATGTTGGCTTGACAAAGCCGTATGAAAGTTTGAAGGTGTCATAAGCTTTAAATTTTGTAAAGTGGAAAGAGAAAGTAAGTGAGGAAGACATTGCTAGCATGAATTAACATGTTTTGATAGCATTTTTTAACAGGTTGCTAGCATGAATTAACATGTTGCTAGCATGTTTTAACATGTTTCTAGCATGGTTTATCATTTTGCTAGCATGTTTTTGCACATTGCTATCATGAATTAACATGTTGCTAGCATGTTTTAGCACATTGATGGTGTATCACTTTGCTAGCAAGAATTAGCATTTATCCCATTGCTAGCATGAATTAGCATGTTCGCTAGCATTATTTAATATGTTGATAACATGTTTTACCATGTTGCTAACATTGTTTAACATTTTGCAAACATGTTTTAGCACATCATTAGCATGATTTAACATGTTGATAGCATGTTTTAGCATTATTTAACATGTTGCTAGCATGTTTTAACATTAATTAGCATCTTGCTAACATTATTTAGCATGTTGCTAGCATGAATTAGCATGTTGTTAGCATGTTTTAGCACACTGCTGACATTATTATTACTTTGCTAGCATGAATTAGCATGTTGATAGCATGATGTAACGTGTTGCTAGCATGTTTTGACACATTGTTGACATTATTTAGCATGTTGCTAGCATGTTTTAGCATAGCACATTGTTAACATGAATTAGCATGTTTGTAGCATGTTTTAACACATTGCTAATATGATTTAACACTTTGTTAACAAGAATTAGCATGTTGCTAGCATTTTTTAGCATTTTGTTAACATGATGTAGCACATTGTTAGCCTGAATTAAAATGTTGCTAGCATGATTTAGCATGTGGTTAGCATCAATTAGCATTTTGCTAGCATGATTTAACAATTTGCTAACATGAATTAGCATTTTTCTATCATGATTTAACACTTTGCAGCATGAATTACAGGGTTTTAACATTGTTAACATGAATTATTGTGTTTTGCTAACATGTTTAAGCATGTTGTTAACATTATTTAACAATTTGCTAGGATTAATTAACATGTTGATAGCATGATTTAGCATGTTTAACATTCCCTAAGCTAGTTGCTAGGCTTTGCGAGTGATAGATCCGTAGTGGATGAAGCTTAAATACTCTATTAGAGTTATTGTATTAAAGTTTTGATCCCTCCATGAAAGTCTATGGTATTTTTATGATTTTTAATCTTCATTTTTAGGAAAACCACAAGTTGTATCAGTTAGAAAAGACACAGCAACCCGAGTCAGAACAGTGTGAAGATCTGAGGAGCAGAAGAAGAAGAAGCTGAAATAGTAGATAGTAGATTAATGAGTAAGTTCTTAATTCAAAACAGGCCGGAATACAATGAACCGGATAAACATGTAAACAACTTCAGGAGCGAATGATGAACGAAAGATGCGTAACCTCATTATCAGCAACTTTTTTTTAAACTACAGTGCTTTACAAATGCGCAGGCCTTGTTGTTGTGGGGGTGATGAGCACATGTTCTTCAGATATTAGCTTAATTTGATGAGTGTTTCTTTAGGTTGAAGTGTGTGTTTGCGCATCCAGGCTAACTGAATCTTGACTGGAGTGATAGATACGCGCCCGGAAGGCCTCGTGGCGGAGCTAATGGTTGTTTTGATAGCATGTTTTAACATGTTGCTAGCATGAATTAACATGTTGCTAGCATGTTTTAGCATTAATTAGAATCTTGTTAGCATGTTTTAACATGCATTAGCATGTTGCTAGCATGTTTTAGCACATTGCTATCATGAACATTGTTAACATGAATTAGCCTTTTGCTAACATGAGTTAGCACATTGCTAGCATGAATTGGCATGTTGGTAGCATGATTTAACATTACTGTTAGCATGAATTAGCATGTTGCTAGCATGATTTAACATGTTGCTAACATGTTTTACACTTTGCTAACATGAATTAGCATTTTGCTAGCATGTTATAACATGAATTAGCATGTTGCTAGCATTTTTAGCATATCATATTGCTGTCATGAATTAGCATGTTGCTAACATGTTTTAACACATTGTTAGCATTATTTTCCATTTGCTACCATGTGTTTTGCATTAGTTACCATTTTGCTAGCATTTTTTAGCATATCATATTGCTAGCATTAATTAGCATGTTGCTAACATATTTTAACATGTTTTAACACTTTGCTAGCATGAATTAACATTTTGCTAACATGTTGTAGCACCTTGTTAGCATGATTTTGCATTTGCTACCATGTGTTTTGCATTAATTAGCATTTTTCTAGCATTTTTAGCATATCATATTGCTAGCATGAATTAGCATGTTTGCTAACATGTTTTGGCACATTGTTAGCATGATTTTGCATTTGCTACCATGTGTTTTGCATTAATTAGCATTTTGCTAGCATGTTTTAGCATGGCACATTACTAGCATAAATTAGCATATTTCTAGCATGATTTAGCATGTGTGTTTGCTAGCATGATTTATCACTTCGTTAACATTAATTAGCATTTTGCTAGCACAGGTTACCATTTGCTAGCATGCATTACAGGGTTTTAACATTGTTAGCATGAATTATTGTGTTGCTAATATGTTTTAGCATGTTGTTAGCCTTATTTAGCATTTTGTTAGCACATGTTCTTCAGATATTAGCTTAATTTGATGAGTGTGTGTTTGTGCGTCCACGCTAACTGAATCATGACTGGAGTGATAGATACACGTCCGGAAGGCATCGTGACGGAGCTAATGCTCTATTCCCGTCTTCATGCTATTTCTGGGTGTGAAAAAACACCTTATCAGAAGCTAAAAATAGAGCTATGCTATAGTTCTATTGGTTTATATGATTTTTCTTTTGTCTTTCCCACTCTCATATTGTTCATTAGAAAATCCTCATTCGTCCTCATTACTTTTTCAAACAGAGAATCCAAGGAAAGGTATTTCTTTGTAGCAACGTTGCTTTAGAGCCGTTACACTGATATCTAAATATGTTTGGCAGCACAACAAGATAATCTGATGAGATTATGGTCTGTACCGTCATCAGCAGTGATGACTCTTTGATCTCTGTATTGGGAGCCGAGGATGAGTCAACAGGGCTTCCCTGCCTCGTCTGTCTTTACGTTTGTTTATTCCATTCATCTATGGGAGTTATTATAGATACAGGCATAAAAAACACACTCATTTTTAACCTGGAGTCATTTGATCAATCAATGTCAAAACATGCCGAACACATGTGTGAATGCACACGCATGTGACGCATCTGCTGTGATGATGTCACTGTGATCAATCTGAAATCTGCTCATTAAAGTCACATACATTATCTCTAGCACTGGCTAGAAACACACACACACACTCACACTCACACACATACACACACACACACTCACAAACACACACTCACATACACACACACACACACACTCAAACACTCACACACACACACACTCACACGCGCATGCACACTCACACACACACACCCTCACACTCACACACTCTCACACACACACTCACTCACACATATACACACGCATGCGCACACACTCATACAAACACACTCACACACACACACACACACACACACACTCACACTGACACACACACACACACACACACACACTCACACACACACACACTCACTCACACACACACACACACACTCACACACACTCACACACACACTCACTCACACACACACACACACACTGCTCTGATCACTTCCAATAACAGCTCATCAGCAGCTCAACATCTGACAGCTTTAAAGTTTATTGATTTTATTTCTTCTCATTCCCGCCTTCGGTGGTTTCCTTTCTGCATAATTTATGCCGTTTCCTCGCCTCTGGAAAGTTCCACTGCCTGACTTCTGAATACAGACACTATTATTATCATGAATACTTCAATAAAGTGAAGCTGTGTGGTGTTTTCTCAATCAAATATTCATGAGGTAAACAAAGAAAGTTATTGTGGCATACGCTCGTCTCCACTATAGCACGACAGACTCATTCGTTTCTTGTTCTGGGTTTGTGTTTCACCGCCGGTCAATAGAACAATGTTATTATTCAGAGGGATTACTTCAACCCCTCAAGATTATTGTTATAAACACAAGCCGTGTCTAAAAGGCAAAGGGGGAGTGGTTGCTGTAATTTTATTAATAATATTAAAAAAGTATTACTTCAGTATTACTCAGATGTCTAGTTTCAAATATAATTCTTTTGAAGTTTTGGTGCTTTACGTAACGTTATGTAGTGTAAATGATAAATCCCGTTTGACATTTGTGCTGGCTACTGTATACAGGCCACCAGGGCACCATACAAACTTTATCAAAGTATTTGCTGATTTTCTATCAGAGTTAGTACTGGCTGCAGATAAAGTCCTAATTGTTGGTGATTTTAATATCCATGTAGACAATAAAAAAGACGCATTGGGATTGGCATTTAGAGACATTCTAAACTCTGTTGGAGGTATGCAACACGTGTCAGGACCCACTCATCGTCGTAATCATACTTTAGACTTAATATTGTCATGTGGAATAAATGTTGACACCGTTGAAATTCTGCAGCAGAGCGATGACATCTCAGATCATTATCTAGTATCGTGTATACTTAATTTAGCAAAGGCTGCAAAGCCGTCCCCTCGTTACAAATATGGCAGGACTATCACCACTGCCACTAAAGATTGCTTTGTAAATAATCTTCCTCATCAGTTTCATCTCCTCAGCATCCCAGATAGCCTAGAGGAACTCGATGTTGCAACAGAAACTATTGACTCTCTCTTTTCCAGCACTTTAGACACAGTTGCTCCCCGGCGCTTAAAGAAGATTAAAGAAAATAGTCCAACGCCGTGGTACAACGAGCACACCCAGGCCCTTAAAACAGCAGCCAGAAAAATGGAGCGCAGCTGGAAGAAAACAAAACTGGAGGTTTTTCACATTTCGTGGAAAGAGAGCATGATTAAATACAGAAAGGCCGTAAAAACTGCTAGATCTGCTTATTTCTCGACTCTCTTAGAAGAAAACAAACACAACCCTAGGTATTTATTTGATACAGTGGCTAAATTAACAAGAAATAAAGCTTCAACTTCTGACGTTTGCAAACAGCACAGCTGTAATGACTTTATGAACTTTTTTACGTGCAAGATTGATAATATTAGGAAGAAAATTATAACTATACAACCATCTACAGTATCGCATCAGACAGTGCATTGTAGTGTCACTGAGGAAAAATTACATTCATTCACTGCTATAGGAGAAGAAGAATTGGCTAAACTCAAATGACTTAAATCATCTAAATCAACAACATGTATGCTCGACCCTATACCGACTAAGCTACTAAAAGAGATGCTTCCAGAGGTCATAGATCCTCTTCTTAATATCATTAATTCATCTTTGTCATTAGGATATGTACCGAAAACTTTTAAGCTGGCTATTATTAAACCACTTATTAAAAAAACTTGATCCTACAGAATTAGTCAATTACAGGCCAATCTCAAATCTACCCTTTCTGTCAAAAATACTAGAAAAGGCAGTGTCTTCACAACTATGCTCCTTTTTAGAAAGAAATGGTATCTGTGAGGATTTCCAGTCAGGATTTAGACCGTATCATAGTACTGAGACTGCTCTCATTAGAGTTACAAATTATTTGCTCTTATTATCCGACCGTGGTTGTATCTCTCTATTAGTGTTACTCAATCTTAGCGCTGCATTCGATACTATCGACCACAACATTCTTTTGAATAGACTCGAAAATTATGTTGGCATTAGTGGAATTGCATTGGCATGGTTTAAATCATACTTATCTGACCGTTATCAGTTTGTAGCAGTAAATGAAGAGATGTCACACCGATCACAAGTTCAATATGGAGTACCGCAAGGCTCAGTGCTAGGACCGTTGCTTTTCACCCTGTACATGCTACCCTTGGGAGATATCATTAGGAAGCACGGCGTTAGTTTTCATTGTTATGCTGATGATACTCGGCTCAATATTTTTTCGCGCCCTGACGAAACTTACAGTGGGGAGAACAAGTATTTGATACACTGCCGATTTTGCAGGTTTTCCTACTTACAAAGCATGTAGAGGTCTGTAATTTTTTATCATAGGTACATTTCAACTGTGAGAGACGGAATCTAAAACAAAAATCCAGAAAATCACATTGTATGATTTTTAAATAATTAATTTGCATTTTATTGCATGACATAATATTTGATCACCTACCAACCAGTAAGAATTCCGGCTCTCACAGACCTGTTCGTTTTTCTTTAAGAAGCCCTCCTGTTCTCCACTCATTACCTGTATTAACTGCACCTGTTTGAACTCGTTACCTGTATAAAAGACACCTGTCCACACACTCAATCAAACAGACTCCAACCTCTCCACAATGGCCAAGACCAGAGAACTGTGTAAGGACATCAGGGATAAAATTGTAGACCTGCACAAGGCTGGGATGGGCTACAGGACAATAATAGGGCTTTTGGTCTAAACTCCACTCGCCGTGTTTGGAGGAAGAAGAAGGATGAGTACAACCCCAAGAACACCATCCCAACCGTGAAGCATGGAGGTGGAAACATCATTCTTTGGGGATGCTTTTCTGCAAAGGGGACAGGACGACTGCACCGTATTGAGGGGAGGATGGATGGGGCCATGTATCGCGAGATCTTGGCCAACAACCTCCTTCCCTCAGTAAGAGCATTGAAGATGGGTCGTGGCTGGGTCTTCCAGCATGACAACGACCTGAAACACACAGCCAGGGCAACTAAGGAGTGACTCCGTAAGAAGCATCTCAAGGTCCTGGAGTGGCCTAGCCAGTCTCCAGACCTGAACCCAATAGAAAACCTTTGGAGGGAGCTGAAAGTCCGTATTGCCCAGCGACAGCCCCGAAACCTGAAGGATCTGGAGAAGGTCTGTATGGAGGAGTGGGCCAAAATCCCTGCTGCAGTGTGTGCAAACCTGGTCAAGAACTACAGGAAACGTATGATCTCTGTAATTGCAAACAAAGGTTTCTGTACCAAATATTAAGTTCTGCTTTTCTGATGTATCAAATACTTATGTCATGCAATAAAATGCAAATTAATTACTTAAAAATCATACAATGTGATTTTCTGGATTTTTGTTTTAGATTCCGTCACTCACAGTTGAAGAGTACCTATGATAAAAATTACAGACCTCTACATGCTTTGTAAGTTGGCAAACCTGCAAAATCGGCAGTGTATCAAATACTTGTTCCCCCCAAGTATTTGTAAACACACAAGGCTGTGTGTTTCGGGTCGTTGTCATGCTGGAAGACCCAGCCACGACCCATCTTCAATGCTCTTACTGAGGGAAGGAGGTTGTTGGCCAAGATCTCGCGATACATGGCCCCATCCATCCTCCCCTCAATACGGTGCAGTCGTCCTGTCCCCTTTGCAGAAAAGCATCCCCAAAGAATGATGTTTCCACCTCCATGCTTCACGGTTGGGATGGTGTTCTTGGGGTTGTACTCATCCTTCTTCTTCCTCCAAACACGGCGAGTGGAGTTTAGACCAAAAAGCTCTATTTTTGTCTCATCAGACCACATGACCTTCTCCCATTCCTCCTCTGGATCATCCAGATGGTCACTGGCAAACTTCAGACATGGGCTGGCTTGAGCAGGGGGACCTTGCGTGCGCTGCAGGATTTTAATCCATGACGGCATGTGTTACTAATGGTTTTCTTTGAGACTGTGGTCCCAGCTCTCTTCAGGTCATTGACCAGGTCCTGCCGTGTAGTTCTGGGCTGATCCCTCATTTTTGTTTTAGATTCCGTCTCTCACAGTTGAAGAGTACCTATGATAAAAATGACAGACTTCTACATGCTTTGTAAGTGGGCAAACCTATAAAATAGGCAGTGTATCAAATATTTGTTCTCCCCACTGTATCTATCATCCATCCATCCATCCATCCATCTATCCATCCATCTGTAAGGTCCATCCGTTAGCCCAAAAACGGAATCTAACGGCTTGGTTGAAGGATTCTGCGTGTAAGCCTTTTCAGCATTTCTGTTGAATTCACTTAATTTATTAACATCTAATTTTAAATCTGACTGCATGAATAAAGTGATCTGACTCCAATTTTATGTGACTTCGTTCAATTTGTTACATGGGGGCTCTGGCTACAGAATGTTCCCAAATGGCAGCTCTGCCACCCTTCCTTAAATACCCAGACCAGAACAAAAGGGTTGTAAATATCTACAACACAAACACCTGGTTTCGGGGGAGAGGATCAGATATCTTCCGAGACTAATCAAAAGGAGAACAGAATTCTCATAAGTTTCAATCTTTCTCATCCTACCAGTGACAGCAGTGAAGTTGAGACCATTTTACCAATCACACTGAGACCTTTAAAAAGATACTACACATGAAAAGGGAAAAACAATAGATTAACAAGATACATCATCTGTGGTATATATGCATTCTGTGACTTGAATCAGAGGGAAGGGAGTCGGTGAGGGAGAGGGGGAGAAGGGTTGGGCAGGCCGATGTCCTACACTCTTTCTGTGAGATCTTCTCTCCAGATTAGTGAGTTTTATTGTTCTATTGCAGGGGGTTGGATCTTCAGCTTTTGTCTTAGCAGTAAAACGATTCTTACACATCCATCCATCCATCATCTATCTTTCTGTCCGCCTGTCCATCCATCCATCCATCGATCATCTATCTGTCTGTCCGTCAATCCGTCCATCCATCCATCCATCTATCCACCCATCCATCTATCCATCCATCCATCCATCCATCCATCCACCCATCTATCCACTATCTATCTGTCTGTCCGCCAATCTGTCCATCCATCCATCCATCTATCCATCCATCCATCCATCCATCATCTATCCATCCATCCATCATCTGTCTGTCCGTCCGTCCGTCCATCCATCCATCTATCTGTCTGTCCGTCCGTCCGTCCATCCGTCCTTCCATCCATCCATCTATCCATCCATCCATCATCTGTCTGTCTGTCTGTCCATCCATCCATCCATCCATCTATCTGTCTGTCCGTCCGTCCATCCGTCCATCCTTCCATCCATCCATCCATCCATCCATCCATCCATCATCTGTCTGTCTGTCTGTCCGTCCATCCATCCATCCATCCATCCATCCATCATCTGTCTGTCCGTCCGTCCATCCATCCATCTATCTGTCTGTCCGTCCGTCCATCCGTCCATCCGTCCATCCATCCATCCATCCATCCATCTGTCTGTCCGTCCATCCATCCATCCATCCATCCATCCATCCATCCATCTATCCATCCATCCATCATCTGTCTGTCCGTCCGTCCATCCGTCCATCCATCCATCCATCTGTCTGTCCGTCCATTCATCCATCCATCCATCTGTCTGTCCATCCATCCATCCATCCATCCAACCATCATCTATCTGTCCATCCGTCCGTCCATCCATCCATCCATCCATCCATCCATCAATTCAGGGAATAAAAAAGAAACTTTTAATTGTGAGATGCAAACTGGCAATCGTGGGAAAAAGTTTGAGATAAAGAGCTGCAATTACCTTTTTTATATAAGCCCATTTCTGCCACATAAGAAAAAATGTTCTGATAAATCATGACATATTAAAACAAAATTATGACTTCAAAGTTAAAATTATGTGATTAAAATGTCAAATTATGAAATAGAAAGTCAGAATTATGCATAATGATGCATAATTACATGCAACTAAGCCTAATACTAACCCTATAGTAAGTACATGTAGTTAATTATTATTACTCAGTATTTAAATGTATAATTACACTGTAACACGGACACCTTATGAAGTATATAAAATTATATAATATTTCCATATTAAAATGTATCCTGCACTGCTAAAATATCTACTTTTTCGTTTGCAAATAACAAATGCTGTTTTATTGACAATGAGGGGAACACATCTCTGCATTTTCAGCAGTGATGCTTGAATGAATGTGCCTTGGCCTGCTTTACAGAGAAAATGAAAACTCATGCACTAGTCAGAGAGAGCCGGAGTGAAAATATTCCACGTTACGTGAACGTGTCACTCCGAGGTAATCTTATTGCTCTAAAGCATCAAAGCAGTTATGAATTACAGTGACATACAGTATACTGAGTCACGCGCTGGGCAGAAGAGAAACGCCATTGGGAGTTATTATAGAGCCATTGAACATGAAACAGAATAATAGCAATGAGAAATCCCCTCAAACATGTGCATGTGCTACACACACACACACACACACACGTCCAATAACAGCTCATCAGCAGCTCAACATCTGATGTCACAAATTTATTGATTTTATTTCTTCTCATTCCCACCTTCGGTGGTTTCCTTTCTGCATAATTTATGCCGTTTCCTCGCCTCTGGCTGACTTCTGAATACTAATACTAATATACTAAATACTAATATTATCATGAATACTGCAATAAAGTGGAGCTGCCTGGTGTTTTCTCAATCAAATATTCATGAGGTAAACAAAGAAAGTTATTGTGGCATACGCTCGTCTCCACTATACAGTGCACCTGGAAAGTATTCACAGCGCTTCACTTTTTCCACATTTTATTATGTTACAGCCTTATTCCAAAATGGATTAAATTCATTTTTTTCCCTCAATTCTACAAACAATACCCCATAATGTCAACGTGAAAGAAGTTTGTTTGAAATCTTTGCAAATGTATTAAAAATAAAAAACGAAAAAAATCACATGTACATAAGTATTCACAGCCTTTGCTCAATACTTTGTTGAAGCACCTTTGGCACTGTAATGTCACTCCCTGTTGTTGTCGCTCTCACAGGCATATGTTCGTAGAGCCATATATAAGGATGCCAGTAGACGTTGCTATCAGATAACTTTCCAACTTTATTTACATCTCCTACTCTCCGGTCACATACAGGTGACTCACTCACGTACACTGTGCGTGTGTGCGTCGCCGTCTGACGTCATCACAGAATAAATGAAATGCTTATACATTATTACAGCCAATTACAGCCTCAAGTCTTTTTGAGTATGATGCTACAAGCTTGGCACAGCTATTTGTGGGAAGTTTCTCCCATTCTTCTTTGCAGGACCTCTCAAGCTCCATCAGGTTGGATGGGGAGCGTCGGTGCACAGCCATTTTCAGATCTCTCCAGAGATGTTCAATCAGGTTCAAGTCTGGGCTCTGGCTGGGCCGCTCAAGGACATTCACAGAGTTGTCCCGTAGCCACTCCTTTGTTATCTTGGCTGTGTGCTTAGGGTCGTTGTCCTGTTGGAAGATGAACCTTCGCCCCAGTCTGAGGTCCAGAACGTTCTGGAGCAGGTTTTCATCAAGGATGTCTCTGTACATTGCTGCATTCATCTTTCCCTCAATCCTGACTAGTCTCCCAGTTCCTGCCGCTGAAAAACATCCCCACAGCATGATGCTGCCACCACCATGCTTCACTTGTAGGGATGATATTGGCCAGGTGATGAGCGGTGCCTGGTTTCCTCCAGGCATGACGCTTGCCATTCAGGCCAAAGAGTTCAATCTTTGTTTCATCAGACCAGAGAATTTTGTTTCTCATGGTCTGAGAGTCCTTCAGGTGCCTTTTGGCAAACTCCAGGCGGGCTGTCATGTGCCGTCTGGCCACTCTACCATACAGGCCTGATTGGTGGAGTGCTGCAGAGATGGTTGTTCTTCTGGAAGGATCTCCTCTCTCCACAGAGAAACGCTGGAGCTCTGTCAGAGTAACCATTGGGTTCTTGGTCACCTCCCTGACTAAGGCCCTTCTCCCCCGATCGCTCAGTTTGGCCGGGTGGCCAGCTCTAGGAAGAGTCCTGGTGGTTCCAAACTTCTTCCATTTACGGATGATGGAGGCCACTGTGCTCATTAGGACCTTCAATGCTGCAGAAATTTTTCTGTACCCTTCCCCAGATCTGTGCCTCGATACAATCCTGTCTCGGAGGTCTACAGACAATTTCTTGGACTTCATGGCTTGGTTTGCGCTCTGACATGCACTGTTAACTGTGGGACCTTATATAGACAGGTGTGTGCCTTTCCAAATCATGTCCAATCAACTGAATTTACCACAGGTGGACTCCAATCAAGTTGTAGAAACATCTCAAGGATGATCAGTGGAAACCGGAGCACCTGAGCTTAATTTTGAGTGTCATGGCCAAGGCTGTGAATACTTATGTACATGTGATTTACATTTGCAAAGATTTCAAACAAACTTCTTTCACGTTGTCATTATGGGGTATTGTTTGTAGAATTGAGGGGGAAAAAATGAATTTAATCCATTTTGTAATAAGGCTGTAACATAACAAAATGTGGAAAAAGTGAAGCACTGTGAATACTTTCCGGATGCACTGTAGCACGACAGACTCATTAGTTTCTTGTTCTGGGTTTGTGTTTCACCGCCGGTCAATAGAACAATGTTATTATTCAGAGGGATTACTTCATGAGAAGTGCACTTGAAATCCCCATTGATAAGAAAGATCAGTTTTGATCACACACTCACACTCTCTCTCACACACACACACACACACACACACACACTCACACTCTCTCACACAAAGACTCACACACACACACACACACAGACACACACACACTCACACAGACTCACACGCATACACAGACACACACACATGCACACTAACACAAACACACTCATACAAACACTCACACATACACAGACACACACACACAGACACACACACACACACAGACGCACACAAACACACTCACACACAAACACTCACACACACAGACACACACACACAAACACTCACACAGACACACAAACACACACACACGCGCACACACGCTCTTATGTTCATAATTTTCTGCTTCTTGAAATTCTGCCTGGTTTCAGGAGCTGTTCTCCTCGTCCAGTCAGAAACACCAACAGCTCATTATGCAAAGCACCTGCTCCTTTTATCAAATCTCCTCTCAAGTTTATTAGTTTACAGTTTATGCATGATTTACTTATTGCCTTTCAATGAGCAAATGACAGCATTAGAAGTGCGCTCCATCTTTCATGAGTCTCACTCCGTGTTTGTGACATCCTTCAGTGTGAGACAAATCGTACGGCGCTGACAATCGTGACAACAAAGCCTGTAAACACACTAAGAACCAATGGCACTTGCTGAGAACATTTATTTGCATGTCCTGTCTGTTGTTTTAGTGACAGTTCACCAAAAGGTCAAGACTTTACAAGAAGATCCCATTAGTTAATGTATCAACTAACATCAACTAACAAACCAGACTTTTGCATGTATTACATGAGCAATGGGGTAATCTTTGTTAACGTTAGATAATAAAAATACAACTGTTTATTGTTAGTTCAAATAATATTAACAGATACAACTTTTGATTTTAATAATGAGTTAATGAATGTTAAAATTACATTACTAATAATAATTAACATTATTAAATATTAATAAATGTTTTAGTAAAGTATTTACTAATGTTGCTAGAATGATTTAACACATTGCTACCATGTTTTAACATGCTGCTAGCATGATTTAGCTCACTGTTAGCATGGCATTAATGAACACATTGCTAGCCTAATATAACATTGCTAGCATATTTCTAACATGAATTAACACAGTGCTAACAAAATTTAGCACATTGCTAGCACATTTCTAACATCAATTAGCACATACCTTGTTTAAGCATTTTGCTAGCATGAATGAACACATTCCTAACATGTTTTATCATTTTGCTAACATGATTTAACACATTGTTAACATGTTTTTACCATGTTGCTAACATGAATTAGCACATTGCTACCATGTTTTAACACGTTGTTAGCATTAATTTATCATATTGCTAGCACGTTTTAACACATGGCTAGCATGTTTTAGCATTGTTGATAACATGAATTAACATTTTGTTATCATGTTTGTACCATGTTTTAACACATGGCTAGCATGTTTTAACATGTTGCTAACATGAAGTACATGTTGGTAGCTTGTTTGTTGCATGTTTTAACACATGGCTAGCATGTTTTAGCATGTTGCTAACATGATTTAGCATGTTGCTAGCATGTTTTAACACATGGCTAGCATGTTTTATCATGTTGTCCTATGATAGTTGTTAAGCTTTGCTAGTGACAGACAGCTCTATAAATGTTATTGTGTAAAAGTTTTGACCCCCTCAATGAAAGCCTATGGAAATTTGCGATTGTTCGGAAGTCCAATACAGGAATTCCCAAATGTCGGATCAGTTAGAAAAGATGTGATGGCCGATGACGTGGCCACACAGCAAGGCGGTAACTAAACCACACACAGACATGCATCCTTCTCTTTTGTTTGTTTACATGTTATTTTGGTTGTCTTTATATAGTATATTTCATAATTAATCATTTTGTTGCAGATCACACTATATATTTCATAATAAAGACAGACACAGATTTGGTTCATTTTCAACATTTTATTTCCAATTTACACTTTTATACCATACATGACTAGTTTGGGTGCACACTTTCTAGTTATTAGTGGTATATTGTGTTAACATCATAGACTGTAAAGAAATATGGACGTAGTGTTCGTGACGTCACCCATAGGTTTCTGAAGGGAGTTTTTAAAGCCTCAAAGTCGGCCGTTGCCATCTTAGCAGCGCGTCACTGTGCATCACTCCCGGATAACTGACAATGGGCAAAGAGGCGGGACGTGGGTGGAGCTGAGGTGACGTGATGACTAACAGACAGCAGACAAACGCCAATCCACCTGTCACTCAAAGTGGCCACGCCCTTAATTATGCAGAACTTTAAGGCTTTATATAATGTAAACGAATGACTTTAAAAAAAATTCACCCCCTCACAGTTGTCATGAAGGGCAAAATTAGCCGTATAGACCAAAACCACAATTTGTACCAGGCTGTAAACATGTTTTTTTTCTGCTGTAAAGTTGGGCATTTTAACATGGGGCTCAATGAGATTCTGCTCCCTTTTGGAGCCTGTCTCTAGCGGCCAGTCGAAGAATTGCAGTTTAAGTCACTTCCGTATTAGCTTCAAGAGAAACTGGGGGAGGTTGCCGCTTGGTTAACATTTATTTCTTTTGAGTTTAAGTTACCTACGTGTGGAAAGCGGAGGTTTGACCTTGCCCTTCTGTGGAGGTCAGTTCTAACAAAGGACCGACTGGCGTCAGTTGCCGCCATTTTGTTCCGCTGGTTGAATCCATGCTGCAGATTAGCTGGGGGGGTGTAGGTTTGTTTGTTTTTTTGTTTATTATAATTGTTTGTGTATATAACTAATTTGTTTATGACCCATTTCTTTATTTTTTGTGAATGAATTACTTCATTTATTCTATGTGTGTGTAATGGACTAGTCCTTTGTGTATATAAGTTCCCCCATGTGTGGCATTTGGGAGGTCATGTTTTTTTTGTTTAGTTTGGTTAGTTAGCCTTGACTGCTTGGCCCCTCACAAAAGATTTACCGAACTATCTCAATGCACGTAACACCTGCAGGTTAAACTGGATTACAGCAGCACGACTGTTCAGTTTTATTTTCACATACTGTGCATGTTTACTGATAAACTCGTTTAGATGTTATACTGAGAACTCAATGCAGATTTGATTTGTTGGTGTGAATGAGAGTTTTTCTCATTGCATTTTGTGCAATAAAGGTTTTTACAAGCTGTCACATCATGACTGCATTCGAGGAAGGGATTTAAGAGCCTGTTTTATATTTGCAAACATTATCTAGTGTGATAAATCATGATTATTGGTGCTTGCTAAGACTATTGTTGTCCTTCAGGTTAAAGGCATTTCTGACCTTCGGTATTAAACTCTTAGCTTCAAACTCTGGTTTGAATGATTGTGTTCAGAAGAAGTGTGATATTGTTTTCAATTTTCAGTGGATATATGGGCAAAAAAAGACATTTGCTCGATGCCGGTGGTTGCTTTCAATACACATCAATAAAGCTGTCAGTTGAAACATACCTTTCATTTATTTATTTCTTTTCAAAGTTTTTCTCTTTTTGCCCTGTTTCCTCATTCCCCTTTATCTTGTCATGATGCTTTACTCCATAAATCGTCTGTTTTCCAAGAATGACCCGACTGTGTTCTCATGTTGATCTTGTTCATCCACATAATTTATTATGGGAACAATTTCCACCGTGAACATCCTGAAAAGGCCATTAATTAATTACACATAACAACTGGAAATCCTTTGGCTTTCAAAGAACCGGTCATGTTTACTAGATATTTGACATGAATAAAGTTGCCAGTTTTCAGAATCGTTGCTTTGAAATGACAAAAAATCATATTGTGCGAACTGTAAAAAAAAAAAAAAAAGAAAAAAAAGAAAAGTACAATCAACTTGGATGTTTAAGTCATTGCAACTTAAATTGCATTAAACAGACTTAAAATAATGAGTTTGTATCTTATATAATTGCTTAACTTATTTTGATGAGTTCATTAAATTATAATAACAAATACAACTTTTCATAATCTATTTAATAACATATGAATTTGCTAACCTGTTTCTAACGATTTAACATTTTGCTAGCAAGTTTTAGCATGTTGCTAACATGTTCCAAGCACGAATTAGCAATGCTAACATGCTGCTAGCATGCTTTAGCACACTATTAGCATGAATTAACACATTGCTTGCATAATTTATCACATTGCTAGCATGTTTACAGAATCAATTATTACATACCATTTCTGCTAGCATGATTTTAACACATTGCTAGCATGTTTCTAACATGAATTAGCACATTGCTACCATGTTTCAACGTGCTGCTAACATGATTTAGCACACTGTTAGCATGACGAATTAACACATTGATAGCATGGTATAACATTGCTAGCATATTTCTAACATGAATTAACACACTGCTGCTAGCATCATTTAGCACACTGTTAACATTACGAATTAACACATTGATAGCATGGTATAACATTGCTAGCATGTTTCTAGCATCAATTAGCACATACCATGTTTTACCATGCTTTGTGGCAGGGCGCATTATCCTGCTGAAAGAGCCACAGCCACCAGGGAATACCGTTTCCATGAAAGGGTGTACATGGTCTGCAACAATGCTTAGGTAGGTGGTACGTGTCAAAGTAACATCCACATGGATGGCAGGACCCAAGGTTTCCCAGCAGAACATTGCCCAAAGCATCACACTGCCTCCGCCAGCTTGCCTTCTTCCCATAGTGCATCCTGGTGCCATGTGTTCCCCAGGTAAGCCACGCACTTTGAGCTACAGTAGCTCGTCTGTTTGATCGGACCACACGGGCCAGCCTTCGCTCCCCACGTGCATCAATGAGCCTTGGCCGCCCATGACCCTGTCGCCGGTTCACCACTGTTCCTTCCTTGGAGCACTTTTGATAGATACTGACCACTGCAGACCGGGAACACCCCACAAGAGCTGCAGTTTTGGAGATGCTCTGACCCAGTCGTCTAGCCATCACAATTTGGCCCTTGTCAAACTCGCTCAAATCCTTACGCTTGCCCATTTTTCCTGCTTCTAACACATCAACTTTGAGGACAAAATGTTCACTTGCTGCCTAATATATCCCACCCACTAACAGGTGCTGTGATGAAGAGATAATCAGTGTTATTCACTTCACCTGTCATAATGTTATGTGTGATCGGTGTATATAAAAAAAAAAAAAAAATTATTATAAAAACAACACAAAACAAAATGACTAAAACTAAAATTTTAACTAAAATTAAAATGACAACAGAAAATATAAAAATAATACTGAAATAAAATAAAATATAAAAAACTTGAACTTCTTTCATTTCAGCTAGTTTTCAAGGCAACATTTTTCATTTTCATTTAGTTTAAGCTGATGTACTAAAATAACTAAAACCAAAATAAAAATGAATAAAAAAATAGGCACGTTTAAAAACAAAAACTAATAAAAACCGACAAAAACAAAATGAAAACCTGACACAAGCTAATGAGGATCTGGACCCGTCTGTCCTGTTGTTTTGTATTTACCGTAGGTCTCGCCAGTCATATTTCATCTCATCCAGGCTAAGTGTGTCTAACACCATGATTTATTGTGCACATTTTATGGTTTATTTGCTTGCATTACTGTAGTATTTGCGCACAGGTATGCCTGTTTCCTGGAAGGTGCGCTTGAAACCTGCTATTATGTATACATTACAGGCTGAGTCACTTTGTTTCTCAGGAAAAGAATATGAGAGGTGATTAAATTCATGTGGAAGTTTGAGGCTCAATATATTGACACTCACGGTTCCCAAAACAATCGAGCTCCTCGCCCCATCCTCTAGCCTACTTGGATACGAGTCAGTAAACAGTGGTTTTCGGTAAACGATTATAGGGATTCTCTTATCAGCATCCTGGAGAAGCTCTACTCTGGAAACTGAGAGCTGTGTGCACAGGTGTGTGTGTGTGTGTGTGTGTGTGTGTCATGTGACAGATGCAGCGCTCTGATTGGTCGGCATCCCATTCCGTCGTAAACCAGACAAACAGACAGAGAACATAAACAAAAAGAGGGGAAAAACAAATGCTTGCAAAGTAACAAACTGATGTTTACGTTTTCTAGTGAAGTGATTTTTTTGCTGTCTATGTCAACTCACATAAAAGTATATTTGTGACCCTGGACCACAAAACCAGTGATAAGGGTAAATTTTTTGAAATTGAGATTTATACATCATCTGAAAGCTGAAATATCAAATAAATAAGCTTTCCACTGGTGTATGGTTTGTTATGATAGGACAATATTTGGCTGAGATACAAAAATCTGGAATTTGAGGGTTCAAAAAAATCTAAATATTGAGAAAATCACCTTTAAAGTTGTCTAAATGAAGTCCTTAGCAACGCATATTACTACTAATAATACATTTTTTATATATTTACGGTAGGAAATTTACAAAATATCTTCATGGAACATGATCTTAATATCCTAATGATTTTTGGCATACAATGTATTGTTGGCTATTGCCACAAATATACCCGTGAGACGCATGACTGGTTTTGTGCTCCAGGGTCACAAATGCATGCGCTCAGGGCTGGACTCATGAAGCTTTATTTTTGAAAAGTCTCTTATGCTCACCAAGACTGCATTTATTTAATCAAAAATACTGTAAAAATTCTGAAATATTATTCCAATGTAAAGCAGCTGTTTTCTATGTGAATATATAGTAAAGTGTAATTTATTCCTGTGATTCAAAGCTGAATTTATCATCATTACTCCAGTCTTCAGTGTCACATGATCCTTCACAAATCATTCTAATATAATGATTTGCTGCTCAAGAAACATTTATGATTATTATCAGTGTTGAGAACAGTTTCATATTTTAGAAGCAATGTAGTCCAAAAGAACAGCATTTATTTAAAATAGAATCTTTTGTAACATTATAAATGTCTTTACTGCCACTTTTGATCAATTTAATGTGTCCTTGATGAATAAAAGTATTAATTTCCCTCTTTTTTAAATTATTATTTTATAATAATTTACCCCAAACCTTTGAACGGTTTCCACAAAAATCTGAAGCAGCAAAACTGTTAATCAGAAATGTTTCTTGAGCAGCAAATCGTCATATTAGATTGATTTCTGAAGGATCATAAAGTTCCATCAAGCAGGACAGTCCAGGGAAGTGTTTGCCAAAACGGACGTACGCAGATTCATATATTTCATAACACCGCAGGGATTTCTCAGAACTATGACGCATTCGGCCTCCACAATCCTCTTTCTCTCTATCTGTCTTTCTCTGGCAAACTATGCATAAAGTGTTTCCGTCTTTAGCTCACTCATTCTTAGAAAAAAAGGTCCTATATAGAATAGAAATTAATTTAGCTTTAATTCATTTTTAATTTTAAGTTGTATGAATTCAAACATACATTATCAGTAGTAAAAATTTAAAATAACTTGTTAAACATAAAAGTATTATGCAACCATTTAAAGGGGTCCTATAATGGCTCTTTTTACAAGTAAAATAAATCTCTGATGTCCCCAGAGAGTGTATGTGAAGTTTTAACTCAAATACCCCACAGATAATTTTTTATAGCATGCTTAAATTGTCACTTTGCGAGGGTTAGCAAAACGCGCCATTTTTGTGTGTGTCCCTTTAAATGCAAATGAGCTGCTGCTCCCGGCCCCCTTTCAGGAAGAGGGCGGAGCTTCAAGAGCTCGTGTTAGCAGCTCCGATTACCTCACGCAGACACACACTGAAAATGTCAGAAACTGTTCAGCCTTTTATGTTCAAACTGGAGTCGGACAATGATGGAGAGACTCAAGAAGAAGAGACAACATGTAGAATGAGACAGGACGTTTCTGAATGGATAGTTGATGAATTTATGAGTTAACTATCTTCAAGTGATCGATTAGCATATTCTGTCATGATAATCTATAAATGGCTGGTGTGGGAAATGTTGTCAGACGCACAGAGCCAGAGAATATCTGCTGCATGAAGAGAGAACAGGTATAGTTTAGTTTAATTACGGTTATAACTTATGTTGTCATCTTGCTTTATGACATGCTATTGCATTTGTGTTCGTACTGTATCGCAATAAATGTGAAAGACGGATGACAGCTTGAGCGACTCCCAAATGTGCTCGACTACAACAACTCTTCCTCTTCTCAACATGTTCCTGGGGGCGGGGTTTATGTCAATTTTAGGGTTAGTGATGTCACTAACCCGTGAAGAAGCTCGTTGTAGTCCCTACCAGCCGTTTGTTGTAGTCCTTAAAAAGAGATTTCTGTAAAAGAAAATATCTCCCTTATGCTCAAACAGCAACATTACACACTAACTAAAGTGAAAAAAGTGATACCGTAAAATATTTTTTGATACCGTCGCAAATCATATGTATGTTTCAGCTCCATTTTGGTATATCCCGGACGAGCCCCCAAATGTTGCATTCCCAATTAGATTTCTAATAAATTTATTTACAATAAGCAAGCTTTTGGGAGAAGGAATCACTCCTTGGCTCGCTCTCTGGTCCTGCCTAAATACTTGCTGCGTCTAAATTCGCATACTATCCGTCCTGTATAGTATTCAAAATAAGTAGTGTGTCCCAAATCGTAGTATGTTAAAATGGTCTACTTAGAATCCGAAGTGCAGATCTGTGCACACTCTAACAGCTGATACTGCCCACAACCCATTGCTCGCTGGACAAGGATTCGATTAGAACTACAAACACGAATAAAACGTGTTAAAAAACTACAAACATGGCTGATGTGCGAGTCAGACTGTTAAGTAGAGAGGTTAGATAAATGGGTTTGAGTGACTAATAATATGTATGTAACCTTTGATAACATTTGATTTGTGTGTGTGGGCATTATATTAATAGCCTGGACATATACAAACGTACAGCTGTTGCTAAGGATGAAAGAAAGTGACCAATTGTGAGACTCAAACTCCAGCTGAGAAACTTTCCCAGTTCTTAGAATACGCTAGAACAATATGATTCTACTCGTCTTCTTTCTTTCTTTTTCTGTGCGCTTCAGAAAAAACTTTTTGACATATCACATGGAAACGCTGGAAAGAGTCTCTCAGAGCATACAACGAAATGTTCGTTTCACCTGCTTATACTCCACGATGACAGTCAATTTAATGGCGTAATTGCTTTGAAACAAAATTGTCCCAATTTTGAAAGAGAGAGTGAAGGCACACTGGGATAACTGCACTTCCACGTGTCGCTCTCAGCAGTCTAAGGTCATGATGATTGCCATGTGTGTATGATTGACACCTCAAGACTATGAGTGTTTTGAACTAGCAAAATATTGCTTACTGTAGAAGGTCAAGATGTTTAGATGTTTCCAATAAAAAACACAAGCCCTTGGTTTGAAGTGTCATTCATTAAAACATATGTGATTTTATATATATATATACAGTGGGGAGAACAAGTATTTGATACACTGCCGATTTTGCAGGTTTGCCCACTTACAAAGCATGTAGAAGTCTGTAATTTTTATCATAGGTACTCTTCAACTGTGAGAGACGGAATCTAAAACAAAAATCCAGAAAATCACATTGTATGATTTTTAAGTAATTAATTTGCATTTTATTGCATGACATAAGTATTTGATACATCAGAAAAGCAGACCTTAATATTTGGTACAGAAACCTTTGTTTGCAATTACAGAGATCATATGTTTCCTGTAGTTCTTGACCAGGTTTGCACACACTGCAGCAGGGATTTTGGCCCACTCCTCCATACAGACCTTCTCCAGATCCTTCAGGTTTCAGGGCTGTCGCTGGGCAATACGGACTTTCAGCTCCCTCCAAAGATTTTCTATTGGGTTCAGGTCTGGAGACTGGCTAGGCCACTCCAGGACCTTGAGATGCTTCTTACGGAGCCACTCCTTAGTTGCCCTGGCTGTGTGTTTCGGGTCGTTGTCATGCTGGAAGACCCAGCCACGACCCATCTTCAATGCTCTTACTGAGGGAAGCAGGTTGTTGGCCAAGATCTCGCAATACATGGCCCCATCCATCCTCCCCTCAATACGGTGCAGTCGTCCTGTCCCCTTTGCAGAAAAGCATCCCCAAAGAATGATGTTTTCACCTTCATGCTTCACGGTTGGGATGGTGTTCCTGGGGTTGTACTCATCCTTCTTCTTCCTCCAAACACGGCGAGTGGAGTTTAGACCAAAAAGCTCTATTTTTGTCTCATCAGACCACATGACCTTCTCCCATTCCTCCTCTGGATCACCCAGATGGTCATTGGCAAACTTCAGACGGGCCTGGACATGCGCTGGCTTGAGCAGGGGGACCTTGCGTGCGCTGCAGGATTTTAATCCATGACGGCGTAGTGTGTTACTAATAGTTTTCTTTGAGACTGTGGTCCCAGCTCTCTTCAGGTCATTGACCAGGTCCTGCTGTGTAGTTCTGGGCTGATCCCTCAGCTTCCTCATGATCATTGATGCCCCACGAGGTGAGATCTTGCATGGTGCCCCAGACCGAGGGAGACTGACCGTCATCTTGAACTTGCGCCAACAGATGTTGCCTTCTCACCAAGCTGCTTGCCTATTGTCCTGTAGCCCATCCCAGCCTTGTGCAGGTCTACAATTTTATCCCTGATGTCCTTACACAGCTCTCTGGTCTTGGCCATTGTGGAGAGGTTGGAGTCTGTTTGATTGAGTGTGTGGACAGGTGTCTTTTATACAGGTAACGAGTTCAAACAGGTGCAGTTAATACAGGTAATGAGTGGAGAACAGGAGGGCTTCTTAAAGAAAAACTAACAGGTCTGTGAGAGCCGGAATTCTTACTGGTTGGTAGGTGATCAAATACTTATGTCATGCAGTAAAATGCAAATTAATTATTTAAAAATCACACAATGTGATTTTCTGAATTTTTGTTTTAGATTCCGTCTGTCACAGCTGAAGTGTACCTATGATAAAAATTACAGACTTCTACATGCTTTGTAAGTAGGAAAACCTGCAAAATCGGCAGTGTATCAAATACTTGTATACCCACTGTATACCTGTGTATGTGTATATATATATATATATATATATATATATATATATGTGTATGTATATATATATATATATATATATTTATATTTACATTTATTGTTTGAATTTCATGATACAGTCGACTAAATTTGAAAGCTGAGATTTGGTTTCTTAAGAAAAGTAAGAAAGAACAAAGCTCTTTGCGATTACTGGAGATTTTCTTCACACACAGTAGTTGCAGTCTGAACACGTTTTTCTGCCCCTTTTTGACTGACAGGATATAATCGGTCCTGGTCATCAGCTGTTTTTAACCAATATTGAAAATCATTGCTTTTTTCGGCCGATACCGATTATTGGCCAATACATCGGTATACACTATATTGCCAAAAGTATTGGGACACCCCTCCAAATCACTGAATTCAGGTGTTCAATCACTTCCATGGCCACAGGTGTATAAATCAAGCACTAGGCATGCAGACGCTTCAACAAACATTTGTGAAAGAATGGGTCGCTCTCAGGAGCTCAGTGAACTCAAGCGTGGTACCGTGATAGGTTGCTACCTGTGCAATAAGTCCATTCCTGAAATGTCCTCACTACTAAATATTCCACGCTCAACTGTTAGTGGTGTTATAACAAAGTGGAAGCAATTGGGAACAACAGCAACTCAGCCACGAAGTGATAGGCCACGTAAAATCACAGAGCGGGGTCAGCGCATGCTGAGGGTCACAGTGCACAGAAGACGCCAACTATCAATAGCTACAGACCTCCAAACTTCGTGTGGCCTTCAGATTAGCTCAAGAACAGTGAGTAGAGAGCTTCATGGAATGGGTTTCCATGGCCGAGCAGCTCATCCAAGCCTTACATCACCAAGTGCAATGCAAAGCGTGGGATGCAGTGGGGTAAAGCACGCCGCCACTGGACTCTAGAGCAGTGAGACTGGAGTGTTCTCTGGAGTGACCAATCACGCTTCTCTGTCTCAATCCCATGGACGAGTCTGGGTTTGGCGGTTGCCAGGAGAACGGTACTTGCCTGACTGCATTGTGCCAAGTGTAAAGTTTGGTGGAGGGGGGATTATGGTGTGGGGTTGTTTTTCAGGGGTTGGGCGTGGCCCCTTAGTTCCAGTGAAAGGAACTCTTAATGCTTCAGCATACCAAGACATTTTGGACAATTTCATGCTCCCAACTTTGTGGGAACAGTTTGGGGACGGCCCCTTCCTGTTCCAACATGACTGCGCACCAGTGCACAAAGCAAGGTCCATAAAGACATGGATGAGCGAGTTTGGTGTGGAGGAACTTGACTGGCCTGCACAGAGTCCTGACCTCAACCCGATAGAACACCTTTGGGATGAATTAGAGCGGAGACTGTGAGCCAGGCCTTCTCGTCCAACATCAGTGCCTGACCTCACAAATGCGCTTCTAGAAGAACGGTCAAAAATCCCCATAAACACACTCCTAAACCTTGTGGAAAGCCTTCCCAGAAGAGTTGAAGCTGTTAGAGCTGCAAAGGGTGGGCCGACTCCATATTAAACCCTACGGATTAAGAATGGGATGGCATTAAAGTTCATGTGCATGTAAAGGCAGGCGTCCCAAAACTTTTGGCTATATATATATATATATATATATATATATATATATATATATATATAATAAAATAAAAATAAAACTTTCTTAACTTTAAACACTCTTCCAGGAGGAGCTTTGAAACTTTTGATAACTGTTAAAACTCCTTGTTTACATAAAGGTAATATTTCATTTTTATTTTTAAAGAAGTTTTTCATCCAGATATAAATGTTGAATAGCCTATACCTGAGATTAAATCTAAACTTAAGAACTACTTCTAAAGATATAGTGTTGATAATAATGAAAACACAATGCTTTGGTGTTCATGAATATTTATTCAGGTCCAGAATATTCACTGCGGTGAAGAGACACTAGCACCACTTGTTGACCATAAATCTTTATGTGTTAACTTCACTTTCGAATGAACATTTACAAATGAATTCATATCTAATTCTGAATTACATGGCACAAAAAATTACTTTGAGAAGTATAAAGGACAAAAGGAAGCGGGGACAAAAAGCATAAGGCAAACATCACTGGAGAACTGAGGCGAACTCTCTCACGGCCTCCGGTTTAATAGTTCAGCCTTCAGGAAGAGATCATGTGAACTCAGTGACCTTTAACCCTTAATGCAACACCCTTCAAACTGGTTAATGGAACAATCATTGGATAAAGAAAGTACCAGAGAGTATCTGTTTGTGCATGCATATTTTAGTGTTTTCAGTTATATTTATTTATTTAACCACATCCTTGTCACTGTGCTGCCATTCCCTAGCATATAACTTTGATAGGTTTAGCTTATAAAATGATAGTAACCCACTGCAATCAGTGTTTTTTTTTTAGGGATGCACGATATATATGGCCACCATATCGGTATCAGCCGATATATGTTCATTTTTAAATGTTATCGGCCCGATAATAAAATTTGTCCGATATATTAGAGCAGATAAATAATGTATTATTTCCTTCAGCCGAGACACTTCAGATGCACACTGTTCACCATGATGGGTTTGAATTGCTTGAAATATAACTGGAATCACTTCAAAAAAGGAAAATACAGTTAATGCAACGTGCAGCGCAAGTCTGTCATATAGGCTACATAAAATTATAATAACATCATAATTGTGTGCTTGGGACATGGCTTTAATGGTGAGACTTTTGTTTTTGTAATCAGGCTCTCAAAAATTATTAAAAAAAATTGGATTTAGATTTATCAGACGATATATCGGTTATCGGCTTTCAAATATATGACCCTGGAGCACAAAACCAGTCATGCGTCTCACTGGTATATCTGTGGCAATAGCCAACAATACATTATATGGGTCAAAATTATCCATTTTTCTTTTATGCCAAAAATCATTAGGATATTAAGATCATGTTCCATGAAGATATTTTGTAAATTTCCTACCGTAAATATATCAGAAATGTATTATTATTAGTAATATGCATTGCTAAGGACTTCATTTGGACAACTTTAAAGGCGATTTTCTCAATATTTAGATTTTTTTGCACCCTCAGATTCCAGATTTTCAAATAGTTGCATCTCAGCCAAATATTGTCCTATCATAACAAACCATACATCAATAGAAAGCTTTCAGATGATGTATAAAGCTCAATTTGACCCTTATGACTGGTTTTGTGGTCCAGGGTCACATATAAAGAATTATTGGCCAAAATTTTTGCTAACCTTTTTTGGACTTCACTGCACCTGCGTAAAAATCATTGTACTTTGACAATCTCATGATCTCCTGTTCACTCTCTCGATGAGCTGAAATGAACGAATCACTCCATTGTCAGTGCGATTGAGCTCTACTTGAGACTGTGATTATCAAGAGCAGTGAACTTTAAACATTCTTTCACCATCTTTTCTTGTTGAAATGTCATCTAGAAGATTGTGTTTTGTTTGTTTGTTCTAATCAATGGATGATAAACCAGTTTTAAAGGATTAGTTCACTTTAAAATTAAAATTATCCCATGATTTACTCCCCCTCAAGTCATTCTAGGTGTGTATGACATTCTTCTTTCAGACGAATAAAATCAGAGTTATATTAAAAAATGTCCTGGCTCTTCCAAGCTTTATTATGGCAGCGACGGTGTCCATTGAGTTTGAAGCCCAAAAAAGTGCATCCATCCATAATAAACGTAATCCACACAGCTCCAGGGATTAATAAAGGCCTTCTGAAGCGAATCAATGGGTTTGTGTGAGAAAAATATCCATCAGAAGGCCTTTATTAACCCCTGGAGCCGTGTGGAGTACGTTTATTATGGATGGATGCACTTTTTTGAGCTTCAAACTCCATGGACACCGTCGCTGCCATTATAAAGCTTGGAAGCGTAATATAACTCTGATTGTATTCGTCTGAAAGCAGAATGTCATACACACCTAGGATGACTTGAGGGCGAGTAAATCATGGGATAATTTCCATTTTCAAGTGAATTAATCCTTTAAAATCATAGTCATTGTGATTGACACAGTAAGTGTTGTGGTCTCACACATCTGTAAATATTTCATACACTACTGCTCATTTAATATTTTGTATTCAGTAAGGATGCATTAAATTGATCAAAAGTGAGAGTAAAGACATTTATGTTACAAAAGATTTCAGTTTCCACACAAATCTGAAGCAGCACGACTGTTTTCAACACTGATAATAATCATAAATGTTTCTTGAGCAGCAAATCAGCATATTAGAATGATTTCTGAAGGATTTCTGCTCACCAGTGCTACATTGATTTAATTAAAAATACAGTAAAATCAGTAAAAATTGTGAAATATTATTAGAATGTAAAATAAGTGTTTTCTATGTGAATATATTGTAAAGTGTAATTTATTTCTGTGATTCAAAGCTGAATTTATCATCATTACTCCAGTCTTCAGTGTCACATGATCCTTCACAAATCATTCTAATATGATGATTTGATGCTCAAGACACATTTATGATTATTATCAATGTTGAAAACAGTTGCGCTGCTTCATATTTTTGCAGGATTATTTGATGAAACAGTATTGAAAAAAAAAAATCTTTTGTAACATCTTTAATCAATTTAATGAATCGTACCGACCCCAAACATTTAGTTTATGTTTGTTTATTAATTTCATTCGCATCCATCACACCCAAAGGTAATGCACTTGCAAACCGAAACATTTGCACTGTTTTTATCTCCTGATAAAAACTATTTTTAGAATGCAGTTTTTTTTGCATTTTCATCAATGCACTTGACAAAGCCATACACCAAGCACCTATCCTCAAATGCATAAAAAGTTTATTAAAAAGATTCATTCCAAACTGATAAAGTATTAACAGAAATTAAAAAGCAACACTTTTCCATGTGCTCATAGTGACCTCTAGTGTCAAGTGTGGAACACAGTACATGAACTCAACATGCATTCACATCTCCTCAACAACACTCACATCCAAGCTAGTCTAAGACATGTAATGACAAACAAACTTGTTCTGTCGAGTATTGTGTTCTCCCTGAATTAAAACTATACTTCATAATAAATTAAACATGCATTCGTGTTAACATATTCCCATCAGAAGTGTGAGAGAAAACCAGTGACAAATCTTGTGTTCGCATGTACGGTTAGACAGGAGCAGAAATATTCTCTTGTAGATCGATCCCCTTTATAGAAAGGCAGTTTATGTTTGATGTAAACAATGAATTTCTGAGCCCTACATAAAAACACAGTTCGTTTCCCGAATAATACTAAATATAAGGGCTGATACAGGAGCTGTTTACCCATCAAAGCATGTTTCCCTGCCGTACAAGAGCATGATGGGATGTTCTGTCGTTTTCACTGGCGTTTGCTCGCCAGCACAGCCCTCCAGTCGTCGGCCCAGGACAGCAGGCGCCGCTGCGAGGGGTTTTCTGGCAGGTGTTTGTTGTGGCAGGCGGTGAAGAGGACGTGCTCCCACGAGGGATTGGGCTCCACGCCTTCAACAGAAAAACACACGCTCATGCTCAGCATTACACCTGATATGGAGCTGAGCCGCAGCTCTTACTCACCCAGGATATCAGGTTTGTCGTCTATAAGGATGTCTCCGGTCACTATGGTCTTGTCTCTGGTCAGGATGATCTGCTCCAGGAACTCGGGGCCCAGATGTTTCTCTATCCATGCATACTGTGGGCAAACACGCGTCATGAGAGGAAACCATGGAAACGGGAAGAAAATGCACTGAAATACTGATTCTAGTCCAACACGATGCAGTCGTATTGTTATATATATATATATACACCGATCAGACATAACATTATGACCACCTTCCTAATATTGTGTTGGTCCCCTTTTGCTGCAAAACAGCCCTGACCCGTCGAGGCATGGACTCCACTAGACCCCTGAAGGTGTGCTGTGGTACCTGGCACCAATATGTTAGCAGCAGATCCTTTAAGTCCTGTAAGTTGTGAGGTGGGGCCTCCATGGATCGGACTTGCTCCTCAAACCATTCCTAAACCATTTTTGCTTTGTGGCAGGGCGCATCATCCTGCTGAAAGAGCCACAGCCACCAGGGAATACCGTTTCCATGAAAGGGTGTACATGGTCTGCAACAATGCTTAGGTAGGTGGTACGTGTCAAAGTAACATCCACATGGATGGCAGGACCCAAGGTTTCCCAGCAGAACATTGCCCAAAGCATCACACTGCCTCCGCCGGCTTGCCTTCTTCCCATAGTGCATCCTGGTGCCATGTGTTCCCCAGGTAAGCCACACACACGCACCCGGCTATCCACGTGATGTAAAATAAAACGTGATTCGTCAGACCAGGCCACCTTCTTCCATTGCTCCGTGGTCCAGTTCTGATGCTCACGTGCCCACTGTTGGCACTTTCGGCGGTGGACAGGGGTCAGCATGAGCACCCTGACTGGTCTGCGGCTATGCAGCCCCATACGCAACAAACTGCGATGCACTGTGTATTCTGACACCTTTCTATCAGAACCAGCATTAACTTCTTGACCAATTTGAGCTCCAGTAGCTCGTCTGTTTGATCGGACCACACGGGCCAGCCTTCGCTCCCCACGTGCGTCAATGAGCCTTGGCCGCCCATGACCCTGTCGCCGGTTCACCACTGTTCCTTCCTTGGAGCACTTTTGATAGATACTGACCACTGCAGACCGGGAACACCCCACAAGAGCTGCAGTTTTCCTGCTTCTAACACATCAGCTTTGAGGACAAAATGTTCACTTGCTGCCTAATATATCCCACCCACTAACAGGTGCCGTGATGAAGAGATAATCAGTGTTATTCACTTCACCGGTCATAATGTTATGCCTGTATATATATACACTCACCTAAAGGATTATTAGGAACACCATACTAATACTGTGTTTGACCCCCTTTCGCCTTCAGAACTGCCTTAATTCTACGTGGCATTGATTCAACAAGGTGCTGAAAGCATTCTTTAGAAATGTTGGCCCATATTGATAGGATAGCATCTTGCAGTTGATGGAGATTTGTGGGATGCACATCCAGGGCACGAAGCTCCCGTTCCACCACATCCCAAAGATGCTCTATTGGGTTGAGATCTGGTGACTGTGGGGGCCATTTTAGTACAGTGAACTCATTGTCATGTTCAAGAAACCAATTTGAAATGATTGGAGCTTTGTGACATGGTGCATTATCCTGCTGGAAGTAGCCATCAGAGGATGGGTACATGGTGGTCATAAAGGGATGGACATGGTCAGAAACAATGCTCAGGTAGGCCGTGGCATTTAAACGATGCCCAATTGGCACTAAGGGGCCTAAAGTGTGCCAAGAAAACATCCCCCACACCATTACACCACCACCACCAGCCTGCACAGTGGTAACAAGGCATGATGGATCCATGTTCTCATTCTGTTTACGCCAAATTCTGACTCTACCATCTGAATGTCTCAACAGAAATCGAGACTCATCAGACCAGGCAACATTTTTCCAGTCTTCAACTGTCCAATTTTGGTGAGCTCGTGCAAATTGTAGCCTCTTTTTCCTATTTGTAGTGGAGATGAGTGGTACCCGGTGGGGTCTTCTGCTGTTGTAGCCCATCCGCCTCAAGGTTGTGCGTGTTGTGGCTTCACAAATGCTTTGCTGCATACCTCGGTTGTAACGAGTGGTTATTTCAGTCAAAGTTGCTCTTCTATCAGCTTGAATCAGTCGGCCCATTCTCCTCTGACCTCTAGCATCAACAAGGCATTTTCGCCCACAGGACTGCCGCATACTGGATGTTTTTCCCTTTTCACACCATTCTTTGTAAACTCTAGAAATGGTTGTGCGTGAAAATCCCAGTAACTGAGCAGATTGTGAAATACTCAGACCGGCCCGTCTGGCACCAACAACCATGCCACGCTCAAAATTGCTTAAATCACCTTTCTTTCCCATTCTGACATTCAGTTTGGAGTTCAGGAGATTGTCTTGACCAGGACCACACCCCTAAATGCATTGAAGCAACTGCCATGTGATTGGTTGATTAGATAATTGCATTAATGAGAAATTGAACAGGTGTTCCTAATAATCCTTTAGGTGAGTGTGTATATATATATATATATATATATATACACACAGTACGTGCAGTATATACATACATATATACATGCATACATACACACACAGTATATAAAACCTGTAAATAAAAAGACAGTTATAGGATTTTGACATAATTTCAAGGAAAGTTATTGTAAAAAGGAGAAATATTTCTGATTTTGCATTATTTTAGGTCACTAATTAAATAAGCAAATTAACATTGATACATTGATCCAGTGAACTTGAGCAGCAGTTTTGTTAAAGTATTTTTACTAAATTCTAAGAAATAATAGAAGAATAACTACTTAAGATTTTTGATTATATTTTCTTCATTACGATATCAAGATAGTTGTATTACACTTATATTTTTGACTTCATACTGTGCAAAAATATCAAAATAATTCTAATTCTGTTCAAGAGGTGCGTTCGAGTCACTGTATTAAATGCATTTCTGAAAAAAATTAATAGATATAACAAAAATAATAGGCCACACTTTATTTTAATGTGTCCATGTTACAGTACAAACTGAGTAATATAAATGTACTTACTATACGTTTAGGGTTGGGGTTTGTGTGCTTGTAAATATGCTAGATAAAGTGTAAGCAAATAATGATTGTCACTGACCCTGAAGATTGGGCTCAGACTTTTGGACTAAACCTATCAGACCAACATGCATCTATAAATGAAGCTCAACCTCAGTTTAAGAGAATCTCACCTTTTCATACGGGCAGTAGCTGTAATGCTTTATTGGGCTGGTGCAAATGAAGACATCTGTACTGGGTGAAGAAAAGAGAAACTAAGCAAGAGTCATTTTACAGCTAGTAATATCCAGACAAACATTTACTCAAGGGAGATTATTACTAGCCGCGGTTATCTGTCTATTATGCAAGTTCTTCTGGAGGGTGGGTGGTTTATAATAGGGTGATTTAGGAGACATTCATTAATTTTCGACTAGTTGACATACATTAACCCAGACACTGGCTGATGCCAAACCTCTGGCTGAACTTACTTCTCCATCTTGGACATCTCCTTCACCGCCTCCACACCTCCAGGAAGAGGCTCCAGGTCCATGAAGAAGTTTTTTGACTCCCAAATGCTGATGGCCTTGTCCTGCATTCAGTGCAAACTTTGATTAGAAGTTACATACGTTTTCATCATTATGTTTTAACATCTTTGAGTGGCAGCTCACTATTCCTGATGAATCTGATTCAAAAATATATATCTTAGTCAATATCTTACACGAATACAATCAGGGTTATATTAAAAATCTCCTGGCTAATCCAAGCTTTATAATGGCAGTGAATGGCTAGGGCTGTTAAACGATTAATCGCATCCAAAATAAAAGTTTGTGTTTACATAATATATCTGTGTGTGCGGTGTATAATTATTATGTATATTTGAATACACACGCATACATGTATATATTTAAGAAATAGTTGCATGTATATACTGTATATATATTTATATCATTTATATTATATATAAATATAAATATTTTATTTATAAATATTAAAAAAAAACTTAAATATACACATGCATGTGTGTGTATTTATATACATAATAATTATACACAGCACACACACACATATTATGTAAACACAAACTTTTATTTTGGATGTGATTAATCGCGATTAATCGTTTAATAGCCCTAGTGTTTCTGTTTTGAAGTCCATAAAAGTGCATCTATCCATCATAAAAGTGCATCTATCAATCATAAAAGTGCTCCACACGGCTCCGGGGGTTAATAAAGGCCTTCTGATACGTTTGTGTAAGAAAAATATCCATATTTAAAACTTTACAAACTGTAATCTCTAACTTCCGTTAACTGTGGTACGCGCATTCACGAGACTGGCGTTCCAGCGGATGACGTAGGACGCAGGCGTAGCGTAAGTTCCGGTGACGAACGCGGAAGCGCAGAGGATAGGGCAAAACAAAACTTGGTTCTCGTGAGAACTAGCATATTCTCACTGGAGCGTCCTACGCAAGCCTGCCACACGAGTCCTGAAAAGTGAAGCCAACATGTCTCGATCGCCCCCAGGTGACTGGATGCAGTATAGCTCATAAACCCCGCCCTCTCCATGAAATGTAATGGGACATAGACAAACTAAACAATCAAATTACACGTCAAATACATTTTTTCCAAAAATGGTTTCTGTCATTTTATGCAGTTTTTATCACGCTGATGTTAGTTCAAATGTTCGTTCTTTAAATAAGTTTGGTTTTAGTTAGTTATTTGATGCTATAAAAACGGGGGAGTGACGTTATGATTGACAGCTGAGATTCTCTGAGCGACGTAGCCACTTAGGCACCAACGGACATTTTTCGGGAACTTTGGGAGGACATTGGAGCTTTAAATTTAACTCCTACATTTCCATAACTGTTTATTTCACAAAAAGTTGTTGGTTAGGCGGGAGTGTGGGCGGGACCTTGATATCACGGCTCCACTTCACGCTCACTACTGCGCAGACTCGAGACCCAAGATGTCAGCGTCATATTTGAACACTGGCGACTTCACTTACGTCAACGGAAGAGAGTGTAGGCGTGTTGTCCATCTTTTTTTACAGTCTATGGTCCTACGTCATTCGCTGTAACGCCAGTCTCTCGTGAACGCGCGTACGACAGTTAGCAGAAGTTAGAGATTACAGTTTGTAAAGTTTTAAATATGGATATTTTTCTTACACAAACGCATCAGAAGGCTTTTATTAACCCCCGGAGCCGTGTGGAACACTTTTATCATGGATGGATGCACTTTTATGGACTTCAAAACAGAAACAGCCATTCACTGCCATTATAAAGCTTGTATTAGCCAGGACATTTTTTAATATAACTCTGATTGTGTTCGTCTGAAAGAAGAATGTCATATACACCAAGGATGGCTTGAGGGTGAGTAAATCATGGGTTAATTTTCATTTTTGGGTGAACTATCCCTTTAAGGTTTAATAAACTGTTCCATTTCACCAAATTGACTATTTCACATGTCAGTCAGACACACTTACACACAGGTCACTCCTCAAGTGTCCATACTGAGAGGACACCCAGAATCCTCTTCTGTCCTCTAAGGATATAAAGGGCTCGTTGGGAAACCTCGTCTTGAACTTCTTCAGAAATCCCCCCTCGAAGTCCGCGATGACCCCGTCCATGTCCACCAGAACTCGCAGTTTTCTGTTATTAGTACACATGTTTACACTGCTTTGATAGTGAAAGCGCGAACTCCTCTCGAGCCTCCGTACGATCCTCGGCAATAAAGTCATCATAAACCTCTTAATAACCGTCCAAATCCAACGTAGTCACTTGGCAGTGTACATGAAGCCTTATGCTAATGATGCTGATTGCTAGCACTTCTCATTCTGTTGGCTCTATTGTTTGAGCGCGTTTGTGTGACTTTGTTGCGGAATCTTTTGTTAGTTTCTGTGGGGTCAGAGGGTCTCATGTTTTTCCAGCGGTCGCTGGTGTTGAATTGCAGTGTTGACCTCCCCCATATGTTTACAACTGTGTAAATGTTTACAGCTAAAGTCAAACGCGAAGTATTTGCGAAATCAAGCTAGCACATTGTTGATACAGTAGTGTGTGTCGTTTTAATCTAACCACTTTGTTTACATCCTCAAAATCATGCTGAAAACTAGTGGCTATTTTTGCGCTACACTGTCAGTAAACAAACCGAGGTTTCCGGGTTCCGGAAGTAAAAATCCCATTCATTTTCTCCATAGGAGAATTATTTTTTTTTAATTACAATTTATAAACCGTTATTAGAAAGACATACTGTGAGCTACGAGGTTGTTAATTGATTGTACCGGTCAGCCCGCATTATTTCAACTAATTTTTAATTTTTTTTAAATAATAATGTTTAACGGTGATTCCTGCTGAAAAACTACATTACCCATGATTCTGCAAAAATAAAACTTCACCATGAAGCACTGAAACTGCTTAAATATTTGTATATTTTGTAATAAACGTAAAACATACTGCTTCAATAACATAATCAACACATTCAAATGAATATTTTTATATGAATCCATCGTTTTTATTTCATTGTCATTTGCAGTGCTTCATGGGATTGTAGTTCGTTCCTTCATTAAAGCTGTTATATTCACAGTCTTCCACCTTTATCTGTCAGCCTGCATTATTTCAACTTTTTAATTTTTTTTTAATAATGTTTAACTGGGATTCCTACTGAAAAACTACATTACCCATGATTCTGCAAAAATAAAACTTCACCATGAAGCACTGAAACTGCTTAAATATTTGTATATTTTGTAATAAACATAAAATATACTGTTTCTATACACATAACACATTTAAAATAATTGTTTTATATGAATCCATAGTTTTTATTTCATTGTCATTTGCAGCGCTTCATGGGATTGTAGTTCATTCCCTCGCTAAAGCCGTCATGTTCACAGTTTTCCACCTTCATCTGTCAGCCCGCATTACTTCAACTTTTTTTTTTTTTTTTTAAATAATAATGTTTAACAGGAATTCCTGCTGGAAAAACTTTATTACCCATGATTCTGCAAAAATAAAACTTCACCATGAAGCACTGAAACTGTTTAAATATTTGTATATTTTGTAATAAACGTACAATATAATCTTTCTATATACATTATCAACACATTTAAAAGAATAGTTTTATATGAATCCATCGTTTATTTCATTATGTCAATTTGCAGTGCATCATGGGATTGTAGTTCGTTCCCTCATTAAAGCCGTTACGTTTGCGGTCTTCCACTTTTGTCTTTTTATCCGATTTTTAACTACTTTTTGGCCTCAAATCATAGTTTGTAATATTGTGATTCTCCTCATAGCTAGTTGCTTTGGTTCATGGCTTATTAGTCTAAAATAAATACTTTTCAAAAATCCTCGCGGGAAAAATACTTCCGGAAACAAGGCTGATAGAACTTTTTAACGCGCGCTCTACAAAATTTACATATGGCCGTAAGTATGTAAATACTACAATTAATATCTTTTAAATTATGTCACATATTCAAAGCTATACATGACCAAATTTTCTCAGTAAGCTCACGAGCTAAGCAAATAATTATTAATTATTAAATAATTATTTGCTTACATTTTTTTTAAACATTAATTAATCTTTAATTTAATAAAATGTTTTCCTTTACATTTTTCTCTAAAATGATGGAAAATATGAAGATTTGGACTTTAACCTATAATACATAAAATTATTATTTAAAGATTTTAGCACCGGAAGAAACAATGACATGTTCGTTTTATTCCTTAAAAATACATGTCTATTTTCAAAGTCTGAATCCTGTGATCTTTAGTTGTAAATCAAACATTTAGCTCTAAATAAATGATAGGTGTGTGTTTGTGTGGTGAAATCTTACATTATCTAAAATTATCTCTACTTATGGATGGAGTTTGCTTTCCAGTGGAGCGAACGATCCCTTCCCTGAAATCTCGTGGAATCTGAGCTGTCACTCAAACCTCGCGATATTTTGTTTGCTGTTGGCGGCTGAGGGCCCGTCCCTTCTGTACTGGAAAGCTGCTTCTGACATTTGAATGAAAAACATCCTCACAAAAGCACAGAGACGATGGCTTCAGCTCTGGAGCAGTTCGTGAATAATGTGCGGCAACTTTCCGCTCAAGGTACGGACATTTACACGGCTCGTGAACACTCAGACTAACGGATGCATGGGCTAACTAGCTTAATGCTAAAACTCGGTCGCGTGATAGCATGCTAGTTGTTTATATATCAGGCAGTAACACATGGTATTTGTTTATCTGATTCTGTTCGTCCAGCTACTAATAATAAAAACTAAAAGCTGCTGAATATTTGTTATTCAAATATTAGTCCGCTTAGTTGTTATATTAATGAAAGTATTGGATGTGTCATGTTAGCTGAGTCATTTATAAAATGTGGCATAAAATACTATCATAACAATTATAAACCTGTAACTGGTTCTCTTGGTATTGGCATAATCATGGATAAAACATTATAAACTTGTACAGTAGAAAGATCTTAACCAAAGAAAACATGACTTCCTTTCTCTCTTTTTTTCACAAATTCAGGTTTTAATAAACAAAGTCAAATAAGCTCAATTTAAAATAATAAATCGATATGTAGTATGTAGTGAATTCAATGAAGGTTATGTTATTTCTGTAAAGGTGTTTATTTTTCAGTTGTACTTATACAGATTTATTTTGGTCTCAGGTTTCATTATTTATTTTTTCAAGGTTATTACAATAACTGATACAATGGTCTTCTTTATGCAATGTGATACTGGTTAATTGGAGATGGACAATATAATTAAAAGTCTTGGGAAATATCATATACATAAAGCAAAATACACGTCAACTGTACCAAATGTCCACTGACTTAAAGGCACAATGTGTAAGATTTTGGGATTAAAAAGATCCAAAAACCACTAGAACAGTGTTATACATTTGTTATCCCAAATGTTTCCAAGAATGTTTAAATCCAGAGAAAAAAGCGATTTTAACCAGGACAAAATCGGGCATTCACTTGTCCGAGTAAAAAATTAGCTTGTCTGGAAAAAATGGGATTTTTTTTTTTGTGTTGTAAATATAATTTATTCTGAAGCAATGTTCTCACCATTGTTCAATCAGCTTTGACATATTTAAATCTGCATATTTGTTTATAAAGGGCATTTTTTTTTCCCCCCCTAATCTTATTAAATATAGGCTATGCTTCAGCTTTCGTTTTATATTCTTAAATTTGATAAATAAATTAAATTAGAATAAGACACTATAGTGCTGTTATCAATCAAATTAAATAATTTACACTGAAAAATTACAACTGCATTAAATAATGTTATGAAATTGTTTTATGAAATATTTTTTGAATATACAAATAAGAAATGTTGGAAAGAATGTTTGAACATGAAACTAAACCGCCAGTAGGTGGCGGTAGGCAGGTGACCGTCTTAATGAGTGAGTCATTGAGTCATATATTCAAACGATTCGTTCAAACGGCTGATTCGTTTATGAATAGGTCATTGAATCTTTGACTGAACTGATTCATTCAAAACGCTGATTCATTCAGTAACACACTGTTGCTGTGAGGTGCGTTATGGTTGTGCTGTGATCTTTGTTTGGAAATATTTTCGCTGCTGAAACAGAACAAAAACAGTCAATATTGCGTCTAAAATGTAAGTGACTTAATATTAATTACTTGTTTATTGAGCTGTCATATGAAATCAGTGTCACATTTTCAGTCGTGATGGTATTCAGCACTCTCGGTCGTGTGATGTTGCTTAACTGTATCGTATGTTATAAATATAAAAACTCCACATTTCGAATTTTAACCGCAGAATTTACTGAGTTTCTCTGTGTGAGAGGCGCTCATTTGTTTCCATTTCTCCTCATTAAACTGCTCGAGCGTCAACAGCGCAACCTTGTTACCGTCAGTTCATTATACATTATATATTATTATCCACTATCGATCGCCACTTACACTAAATTAATGCAGAATCATTCTTGCATTTTGGTGATTTCCTAGTTATTTTTTGTTATTGACGTTTTAATCAGGATACTTGTCCGGTCGGGCAAGTAAAATTCTCTTTCACTTGCCCCTTCAAAAAATCCACTTGTCCCGGACAAGCGTTAATGTCGAGCCCTGGAGTAGCATTATAACATAACTTTCAAAACACTCAAATGTGTGTAATATGATAAAACAGCGCTGCTTTACCCCACATACACATAAGCGGAAGAAGCGGAAGTGCTCGTCTGTGGCAGAATAAAAGCTCAATGTGTCATCAAGCTACGGCTTTGTTTTGAATAAGCGACCGCTAGCGGCGAAAAATTACATATTGTGCCTTTAATGATCTTTTATGACTGTTTAGTCTTGAGTACAACTGTAAAGTCACTGAAAAAGATAGTTGATGTATAGCCAATCTGTATAGTTCATCATCATTTAAAAACCAATTGCATGTGCATTTACTTTAGAATAAAATCCCTAATGTGAAATCATGTTTTCATGCATAATAATAATAATAATGCCTCTTGTGCTTCTCAGGTCAGATGACTCAACTCTGTGAACTGATCAATAAGAGCGGGGAGCTTCTGGCCAAGAATCTCTCCCATCTGGACACTGTTCTTGGGGCGTTGGACATCCAAGAGCACTCGCTCGGTGTTTTAGCTGTTCTGTAAGTCAGTGACTTGTTGAGTAGTGTTGGGTATCATTTGAATTTTAATGATTCTGATTCTGCTTATCGATTCCAATAAGGTAAAAAAAAACTTGGATATCATTGACATTTATTTTAAGTCTTATTGCAAAATATTTCATTGTAGCTGAATACCATGAACAAAAATCAACAGGCTAAAGAAAAACTTACACAAGGAACGTTTAAAAATAGCAAAAACAAGCATTATTAAAGACAAGTAAACAATCAGTAATTAAAAAAGAACAAATAGCAAATTAGCAATTGTGCAAATAAATACAATTGAACAATGATACGATTGAAATAAACATATTCAGGTACAGAGACTGTAATCAAATGTAAAATAACACTGCTCTTTATTAATGAAATATAGGCTATACATTATAAATATGTGACCCTGGACCACAAAACCAGTCATAAGGGTAATTTTCTGGAAATTGAGATTTATACATCACACAAAAGCTGAATAAATAAGCTTTCTATTGATGTATGGTGGTGTTAGGATAGGACAATATTTGGCTGAGATACAACTATTAGAAAATCTGGAATCTGAGGGTGCAAAAAAATCGAAATATTGAGAAAATCGCCTTTAAAGTTGTCCAAATGAAGCCCTTACCAACGCATATTACTACTAATAATATATTTTTTATATATTCATGGTAGGAAATTTACCAAATATCTTCATGGAACATGATCTTAATATCCTAATGATTTTTGGCATAAAAGAAAAATGGATAATTTTGACCCATACAATGTATTGTTGGCTATTGCCACAAATATACCCGTGAGACGCATGACTGGTTTTGTGCTTTACATATAGTCACAAAAGTTATTGTGTCTAGAACAGCGAGTGAATTTTCTCGTTGTCTTTTGTTTGATTAACGTTATCATAGAGACGCATCAGGAAAATCTGCCACTGTCACTTTAAGAGCTGCACGGATCCAATATACTGTTACACACACGCTTTCATCTTTTCTTTTCAACTGTCTGAAGACATAACCGACTGTGTTTACCAGAATATTCTGACATATTTTTGTGTGTATTTGTCCGTTCATGTGCTGTGCAAAAAGACGAGGAAGAGAACTCAGTTCATTATCGCGCACCATTCACTATGAGAAGCCGTTCTGTGTGTGTGTGTGTGTGTGTGTGTGTGTGTGTGTGTGTGTGTGTGTGTGTGTGTGTGTGTGTGTGTGTGTGTGCGCAGAGCACAGAAAACAGCGCGCGTGTCTTTTGAGCCTGAATGCTTTAAAATCACAGTAAAATGCGCAAACAGGAACCGATAAGTGGAATCGAAATGCGTATTTCTTATCGAATCACCAGTTCTGGGAAATTTGGAACCGGTTCTAAAGTGGAGCTGGTTCTCGATACTAGGGCTGGGAACAAAATATTGATTTCTCGATTTTAATCGATTCTCATTTTTATGAACCGATGTCGATTCTCAAATCCCAAGAATCGATTAGTCTATCCTGTTTTCAGATGAATGAACAGAACATTGTAGCGCCTCACATCCAATAAATCACAATAATCTTTGTGCTTTGTTACTAGTGATATGAAACAAAGTTTCAAATTACGTCCATTTTGTTATGAAATTCAAAAACATAAATACCGTGTTGGCGCTGTGGCGTGAGATCGCTCTGGCGCAGCTCAGCTCAAGAGAAGCGGCACATAAACTGATCTTCTCCTTCGCCTTAATACCAGTTACAGCGCGAAATAAACACGAATGAGCATCTGAAAGTGTGTTAAAAGATAGAGTACAATTTACCGAAATCCATATCACGTCACATGGAATCGCTCAATCGGTGTTTTAACTGTGGAAAGATGTCAGTAAAACAGTAATGTCACATTTACCTCAGAAAAACCATATCCAGTGTCCATAAACTCGTTAGTGAGCTAGAAAAATTAACTCTAGAGAGGAGCGTTTTGCTAAATATATGCACCATATTACATATTCATTATAATTTTTAATGTTCTTCAATATTTAATGCATGTATGAATAAATCTGGCAAGTTTTTATGACAGCCACCATTTAAATGTTTATATTTCAAAAAACGATTTGGAGTAGAAGATTATGTAATTGTAAAGTTAATATTATAACTTTATTATTTAAAAAAAAATCCTTTAATTTAAGTGTTTGTATACAAATCAGTTCATTTTTACCTACAATATTATAGTTTATCATAGTTTACAGTATTAGTTAAGAGATTTGTTTTCCTTGAGAAAATTTGCCATGTATTGTACCTGATATATATCCAAAATAATCCATATTGACTCGAATCGAATTGTGAAATTTGTGTCAATACCCATCCCTACTCGATACCCATCCCTATTGTTGAGTCCCATAGGACTGAGAGTTCATGAAGTCTTTTAGCCATCTGAAAGAGTTGCTGTGTCTTTTAACTGCATTGCAGGTTTGTGAAGTTTTCCATGCCAAACATCCCTGATTTCGAGACCTTGTTTTCCCAAGTCCAACTCTTCATCAGCACCTGCAACGGAGAGCACATCCGATACGCCACAGACACATGTACGCCGATACGCCCTTCTTCAGCTGTATGGTTTTCATCACACCCCTTCATTTGTATTCCTCTTTTAAAGCTTTTTTTCTCCTTTCAGTTGCTGGTCTGTGCCACCAGATGACAAATGCCCTTGTAGAAAGAAAACAGGCAAGTGTCTTTTCTGTCATTTTGGAGTTATCTTTAAATTACATGAGTGATGTTAAATTGTCTTGTTCTCTTTACAGCCCTTGCGTGGAATAAGTATACTTAAACAGGCCATAGACAAGATGCAGATGAACACAAATCAGCTTACCTCAGTGCACGCAGACCTGTGTCAGGTGAGTCTGGAGTCAGAAAACGTGTGTCATTTACAGATTTATTAAGTTGTTGTAGATAATTAAAGGTGTAATTGAGGAGCTGTTGTGTAGTAAGCAAAGTAAGAGGCAATGGTAAACACACATGCTGTGATACTACAAGGATGTTTTGATTATTATTATTTGTTGTAGTACAGGGGTGTCCAGACTTTTAAAGGGGGCCAGATTCGAAGTTGTGGACACACCTGGGGGCCGGTTCCTTTTCTATTATATATATATATATATATATATATATATATATATATATATATATATATATATATTACAGGTTTTGTTTCTTGGAAACATGACAGATTTGACAAAAGCTTGAGTAGCTTGAGATAGGACACAGATGTAAATTTAATACGACAATATCTGTAAATCTTTCAACAACCTCAGTTTTAAAGGGTGGAATTTAAATATTATTACTGAGTTACAACTCTATTCTTATTTAAATTAACGAGTACTCTACTTAGATCACCACAGGTAAAACCACACTGCAAAAAATGCTTTTCTTACTTAGTATTTTGGTCTTGTTTCCAGTCCAAATATCTAAAAAATCTTAAATCAAGATGCATTTACTAGACAAGTAAAATTACATAAGATATTTTTTTCAAGCAAAATGATCTGCCAATGGGGTAAGAAAAATAATCTTGTTTCTGTTTGTTTTAAGCAAAAACTCACTTCATTTTGATTTTTTCCCCCCCAGAAAACAAGAAAAAATATCTTATGTAATTTTACTTGTCTAGTAAATGCATCTTGATTTAAGAATTTTTAGATATTTAGACTAGAAACAAGACAAAAATACTAAATAAGAGCATTTTTTGCAGTGCACACATGGCACCTCACTACATGGTAAAAAATATTATTTCTATATCTAGAATGGCTTTTTGGTATTTAGTCTATAAACACATTTAATATAAATACAAATGCTCAAAACTGCAAGTTTATGACAAAAAATAGTCTGTAATTTGGCCTTTATTACTCATTTAATACATGTCTACATTAAAAATTAAATAAAATGAGATATTAACCTACATTTCTGTTACAGTTAGTGTTACCACAGTAAATCCATGATAAATGTTGGTGAATTGTGAAGTGAGTTTTTGCTTAAAACAAGCAAAATTATCTGCCAATGGGGTAAGAACAGAATTGGCAGATAATTTAGCTTGTTTTAAACAAAAACTCACTTCATTTTGATTTTTGGAGAATATACCAGAGGATGACCATGATTTCCTGGAGGAAGAATAGAGCTACTCCAGGACTAAAACTGGCTCAAATTAATTAATCAAATTCAGATTAATGTTGTGTTTCAAACAAAACGACACGTGTGTGTGTGTGTGTGTGTGTGTGTATATATATATATATATATATATATATATATATATATATATATATATATATATATATATATATATACACTCACCTAAAGGATTATTAGGAACACCTGTTCAATTTCTCATTAATGCAATTATCTAATCAACCAATCACATGGCAGTTGCTTCAATGCATTTAGGGGTGTGGTCCTAGTCAAGACAATCTCCTGAACTCCAAACTGAATGTCAGAATGGGAAAGAAAGGTGATTTAAGCAATTTTGAGCGTGGCATGGTTGTTGGTGCCAGACGGGCCGGTCTGAGTATTTCACAATCTGCTCAGTTACTGGGATTTTCACGCACAACCATTTCTAGAGTTTACAAAGAATGGTGTGAAAAGGGAAAAACATCCAGTATGCGGCAGTCCTGTGGGCGAAAATGCCTTGTTGATGCTAGAGGTCAGAGGAGAATGGGCCGACTGATTCAAGCTGATAGAAGAGCAACTTTGACTGAAATAACCACTCGTTACAACCGAGGTATGCAGCAAAGCATTTGTGAAGCCACAACACGCACAACCTTGAGGCGGATGGGCTACAACAGCAGAAGACCCCACCGGGTACCACTCATCTCCACTACAAATAGGAAAAAGAGGCTACAATTTGCACGAGCTCACCAAAATTGGACAGTTGAAGACTGGAAAAATGTTGCCTGGTCTGATGAGTCTCGATTTCTGTTGAGACATTCAGATGGTAGAGTCAGAATTTGGCGTAAACAGAATGAGAACATGGATCCATCATGCCTTGTTACCACTGTGCAGGCTGGTGGTGGTGGTGTAATGGTGTGGGGGATGTTTTCTTGGCACACTTTAGGCCCCTTAGTGCCAATTGGGCATCGTTTAAATGCCACGGCCTACCTGAGCATTGTTTCTGACCATGTCCATCCCTTTATGACCACCATGTACCCATCCTCTGATGGCTACTTCCAGCAGGATAATGCACCATGTCACAAAGCTCGAATCATTTCAAATTGGTTTCTTGAACATGACAATGAGTTCACTGTACTAAAATGGCCCCCACAGTCACCAGATCTCAACCCAATAGAGCATCTTTGGGATGTGGTGGAACAGGAGCTTCGTGCCCTGGATGTGCATCCCACAAATCTCCATCAACTGCAAGATGCTATCCTATCAATATGGGCCAACATTTCTAAAGAATGCTTTCAGCACCTTGTTGAATCAATGCCACGTAGAATTAAGGCAGTTCTGAAGGCGAAAGGGGGTCAAACACAGTATTAGTATGGTGTTCCTAATAATCCTTTAGGTGAGTGTGTGTGTATATATATATATATATATATATATATATATATATATATATATATATATATATATATATATGGATGTGTATGTGTATATATATTGATCTTCACTGACACAGCCCAACAAGTAATCCATGTGTCTTCTTTAAAATATAACGTTAATCTGAAGTTAAAGGCACAATATGTACTTTTTTGCCACTAGAGGTCGCTTATTCAAAACAGAAGTGTAGCTTGATGATGCCTTGATTTTGTGAAATCATGGGAGTTGTTGTCTTCACCTCCACAGCCGGTGGGAAAGAATCTGATGGGACTCGGGCAGAAATCATATTCATGGATGAGATAATGTATTAAAGATTTATTAACGTTACTGTAGTATGAAGCAGGGTGGGAGCGGAACGAGGCCGCTGGAGCGATTGCTAATGAGAGAGACACGCGACACGGCTCAAGAGCTTTTATTCTGCCGTGAGCGCTTCCTCTTCTTCCGCTCATGCGTATGTGTGGGAACGCAGCGCTGTTTTATCATATTACACACATTTGAGTGTGTTAAAGTGATGTTATAATGCTACTCTGTGCGTTCGCTCGGCGCTACTATGAGACACTTGTTCACACTGCAGTGAGCGAGATCATATTAGGCATGGTAAAACATGGTACTCGCGGTAAATCAAGAACACCAGATTTAAACAATAAGACTAACTGTGTTGAGCTGGAGAACAATGATTAGTTTCTGTCCATGAATGATCCAAACAGTTGCTCACCCGTCTAATAAAACACATCATATATTAAAGCGTCTTTGGTGTTTCCATGGTTTCTACAAAATAAAACCGGAGGGTAACGCGGGTATGATGTCATTGATGGGCGACGCACACACACGGTCCGTGTCCTGGTTAAACTCGCGTATTTCTCTGGATTTAAACATTCTTGGAAACATTTGGGATAATGTAAGGACACAAGTCAACAAAATATATAACATTGTTCTGGTGGTTTTTGGATATTTCAATCCAAAAATCTTACATATTGTGCCTTTAAACCTGCCTCCTTTTATGTTTAGTTTAAGCCTCAGTATCTCTAGTCTTCCTCCAGGAAATCATCTTATTAACAGACTAAGTCTAGGACTATTTAAAACCATGACAGCGAAAGCATATTTCTGTTAATCTAGTTTAAAAGGCCATTTTAGTCTAGGACTAGGCTTAATCTCTGAACAGGAAACCGCCCCTTTTAGTCGTCTTTTGGTATTTTATATAGAAACAAATGGCGCCATTACAAAATATTAAAGCATAAATATCATTGAAACAAAATATAGTACATTCATTTTCAGTTTTGAGAGGATGTGGACCGTAAGTGATTAATACCAGACTTTTAAACAGATCATTTGATGTTTGTTGTTCAACTAATAATTCAGCCCTGTGTTTACAGTTATGCCTATTAGCCAAGTGCTTCAAACCTGCGGTCCCGTTCCTGGAGCTGGACATGATGGATATTTGCAAGGAGAACGGAGCGTACGACGCAAAGCCCTTTCTTTGTTATTACTACTATGGAGGCATGATCTACACGGGTCTGAAGAACTTTGAACGGGCACTGTATTTTTTTGAACAGGTATTATTTCTTGTACAGTTTTGCATGCATTTTACGGAAGAACATGTGCTTCGTCTCTGCGTGACTGTGCAGATTAATATGGTTCTTTCTCATAACTTAAAAAAAAACCCTGAGAGATTATCCTACCGCTCATAAAACATTCACTATCAGGCTTAAGAGATATAACCAGTTTAGATGGCTAGCTGAAGACGGTACTGTAGCTTTACCCATTATTTACCCATGTTTTTCACTAAATGACATTTAATCATTTTGAGAGATATGCAACAAAATACATAGTAATAAACAATATTTACCTACATACTAAAAATGTTATTACATGCCAGATTGAGTGATGGGCCTAAAGAATCAGAATTGATTCATTGAGATGAATTGATTCACAGAAATGAATCAAACTCTAACACTGATTTTGCAGTTGAAGTTGCATCTTTTAAAGGGTTAGTTCACCCAAAAATGAAAATTATCCCATGATTTACTCATCCTCAAGCCATTCTAGGTGTGTATGACATTCTTCTTTCAGACGAATAAAATCAGAGTTATATTAAAAAAGTCCTGTCTCTTCCAAGCTTTATAATGGGAGTGATTGTTGCTTCGTTTTTGAAGTCCATAAAAGTGAATCTATCCATCATAAAAGTGCTCCGCACGGCTCCGGGGGGTTAATAAAGGCCTTCTGAAGTGAAACGATGCGTTTATGAAGTTTTAAATATGGATATTTTTCTTACACAAAGTAAATTATCTAGCTTCCGGCCGATCGCCTTCCGTATTCAACTTACGGAAAAAGTGTCGTGGCTCTCGCAGTTCAAAATGCTTACGCTACGTCAGACGACATTGCACACCAGTTACGCTCGTCAGATGTAGCGTAAGCATTTTGAACTGCGGAGTGGAGTGAGAGCGGAGCGGCGTGATTTTGAATGGAGTGAGGAGCGAATTTTTTAAAAGTCGCAGCGTCGTGGTTTTCACTCGCTCCGAGAGCGCTCCACTACCGCGTACATTTCATGCCAACGGCCCATAATGTAATTGCATTTTTAGCCAGAACTCACACGTTAAACACATTTAACTAGCTTGATACAGATGGACAGTGACCCGTAGATAAAATAACTGATGAAAACTTACAAACCCGATTCCAAAAAAGTTGGGGCACTGTACAAATTGTGAATAAAAACAGAATGCAATGATGTGGAAGTTTCAAATTTCAATTTTTTATTCAGAATACAACATAGATGACATATCAAATGTTTAAACTGAGAAAATGTATCATTTTAAGGGAAAAATAAGTTGATTTTAAATTTCATGGCATCAACACATCTCAAAAAAGTTGGGACAAGGCCATGTTTACCACTGTGTGGCATCCCCTCTTCTTTTTATAACAGTCTGCAAACGTCTGGGGACTGAGGAGACAAGTTGCTCAAGTTTAGGAATAGGAATGTTGTCCCATTCTTGTCTAATACAGGCTTCTAGTTGCTCAACTGTCTTAGGTCTTCTTTGTCGCATCTTCCTCTTTATGATGCGCCAAATGTTTTCTATGGGTGAAAGATCTGGACTGCAGGCTGGCCATTTCAGTACCCGGATCCTTCTTCTACGCAGCCATGATGTTGTAATTGATGCAGTATGTGGTCTGGCATTGTCATGTTGGAAAATGCAAGGTCTTCCCTGAAAGAGACGACGTCTGGATGGGAGCATACGTTGTTCTAGAACTTGGATATACCTTTCAGCATTGATGGTGCCTTTCCAGATGTGTAAGCTGCCCATGCCACACACACTCATGCAACCCCATACCATCAGAGATGCAGGCTTCTGAACTGAGCGCTGATGACAACTTGGGTTGTCCTTGTCCTCTTTAGTCCGGATGACATGGCGTCCCAGTTTTCCAAAAAGAACTTCAAATTTTGATTCGTCTGACCACAGAACAGTTTTCCACTTTGCCACAGTCCATTTTAAATGAGCCTTGGCCCAGAGAAAACGCCTGCGCTTCTGGATCATGTTTAGATATGGCTTCTTTTTTGACCTATAGAGTTTTAGCCGGCAACGGCGAATGGCACGGTGGATTGTGTTCACCGACAATGTTTTCTGGAAGTATTCCTGAGCCCATGTTGTGATTTCCATTACAGTAGCATTCCTGTATGTGATGCAGTGCCGTCTAAGGGCCCGAAGATCACGGGCATCCAGTATGGTTTTCCGGCCTTGACCCTTACGCACAGAGATTGTTCCAGATCCTCTGAATCTTTGGATGATATTATGCACTGTAGATGATGATAACTTCAAACTTTTTGCAATTTTTCTCTGAGAAACTCCTTTCTGATATTGCTCCACTATGTTTCGCCGCAGCATTGGGGGAATTGGTGATCCTCTGCCCATCTTGACTTCTGAGAGACACTGCCACTCTGAGAGGCTCTTTTTATACCCAATCATGTTGCCAATTGACCTAATAAGTTGCAAATTGGTCTTCCAGCTGTTCCTTATATGTACATTTAACTTTTCCAGCCTCTTATTGCTACCTGTCCCAACTTTTTTGGAATGTGTAGCTCTCATGAAATCCAAAATGAGCCAATATTTGGCATGACATTTCAAAATGTCTCACTTTCAACATTTGATATGTTATCTATATTCTATTGTGAATAAAATATAAGTTTATGAGATTTGTAAATTATTGCATTCCTTTTTTATTCACAATTTGTACAGTGTCCCAACTTTTTTGAAATCGGGTTTGTACTATTTTCATCTTTCCAAACAAAATTTGCACTGCAATAAACACAATAAACTACGTTGAAACTATCTCCTATTGTTTTTTCATTTAATGTATGTTATAAACTGAACTTTTATGATATTTCAGAGCTTACTTAAATACTTTAGCCTCAGATATCCTCGGAGCGGTGTTTCTGATATCAGTGAGCGGGGAGAGGGAAATGGTGAACCCGGAGCGGAGCTGGAGCGGAGTGATTATTGAATGCTTAGAGCGTGGAGGGGAAATTGCTGCCGCTCCACTCCGCTCACGTACTCTGGCGTGGAGCAGTTATATGACGGACAGATGCACTTATATGGACTTCAAAAACGATGCAACAATTTACTGCCATTATAAAGCTTGGAAGAGCCAGGACTTTTTTTAATATAACTCTGATTTTATCCGTCTGAAAGCAGAATGTCATATACACCTGGGATGACTTGAGGGTGAGTAAATCATGGGCTAATTTTCATTTTTGGGTGAACTATCCCTTTAACAGAAACTTAATGACCAAATACTAAGCACATTACTAATTTTATTAATATATTCATTTTATTAATCATTTTATTGCCTGCAGACTTCATATAAATCATGGAATGATGGCCCTAACGAATCAGAATCAATTTGTTGAGATGAATCAAATAAAAGCACATTAAAATATATTGTCTAATTTCCCAGTAAATAAGTGTCAGTTCTACTCTTCTAGTCTTAAGAGAGTCTTTCTGTCTATCTTCAGGCGATAACCACTCCTGCAATGGCCGTCAGTCACATCATGCTAGAAGCGTACAAGAAGTACATCCTGGTTTCCCTCATCCTTCATGGCAAAGTCCAGCAGCTTCCCAAATACACGTCACAGATCGTGGGCCGATTCATCAAGGTGAGCCTCGACATGTAATATGGCATTTCTGCTCTGTTTCAAAGTTCAGGAGAGCACTTTAAAGGCCCCATAAGCTAATCGTCTGCTGTGTGTGTGTGTGTGTTTGTGATGTAAAGCCCCTCAGTAATGCTTACCACGAGCTGGCTCAGGTGTACGCCACCAACAACCCCGGAGAGCTGCGCCTTCAGGTCAACAAACACAGCGAGACGTTTGCACGAGACAACAACACCGGCCTGGTCAAACAATGCCTGTCCTCGCTCTACAAGAAGAACATTCAGAGGCTAACCAAGGTCTGAAGTTACAGTAATCAGATGTTCTGTGTGTATTTTTTTGTTGAACTGCAGATACTGTGCTGATAAAATGGAAACGGCGATATCTGTTCTTTTGATTGACAGACATTCTTGACGTTATCCTTACAAGACATGGCAAGTCGAGTTCAGCTCTCCGGCCCTCAAGAAGCTGAGAAATACGTCCTGCATATGGTAGGAAATCAGCCTCATAACGACACACAGCTCCTCTAATCACTAGGGCTGGGTACCGTTCACATTTTAACCGGTACCTGAAATTCTGTACTGGTACCCAACGGTACCTTTTTTCGGTACTGAGGGATGTTTACATCAATAAATGTAAAGAAACTGTAAGTCATTTATAGAAGTGTTATTGACATTATGCCAGAGCTGCCTTGGTCTCTGTCTGCCATTGTCTGTGATCTTTGTTTACTGTAATATTTACCAGTAAATAGTAGGCTACTAGATACTTACTTAATTGAATTCATAAAAACAACCATTTTATTATTTTTATTTTTAATTTCATTTCTATGAAAAGATTTCCCACAAATTCTGTTGTGTATTTTCTGGTAATCAAATGAAGCCATAAAACATTAATTTAATTTATCTTTTAATTTAATTAAACAAACGTTTTTGTCAAACAAAGTGCTGCACACCTGAGCGTTATACTGTTAAAATTAAAACCTGGAGGAAAAATTGTGATTTATTACTTAATAATAAATTATCAAAACTTAATTTTTTTTATTACATTAGGGTTATTATTATTATTACATTAAGACATATCTAAATTCTACTGTACAACAGTAATACATTTGTCAAGTTAAACCAAACTTTTATTTTGACGGGTTGCCGTGTGCGTTTATGATATGATGGTAGTTTTTCTCAAATGAAACGGTAAAATGCTCATGAAGTGACTCTGAGCGGCTCTGGAGATGAAGTTCATGCATTCATGTCCTTGTATGAGACGGCAGAGATGGAAACACGCGACCGTCACGTGTGTGTGAGGTAAATTAAACCGCACGTCTGCGCCATTCATTCACACAGAGACACGCAGGATCCGTATTTAAATTATCTTTTTGCGGTTTAATATTCACAGACACTCGTCTATATCACCGGATGCGTTCTCAGGTACCGAAATTTGGCACTGATTGATTTAATGTGAATCAGTACTCGGTAGTACAGACGTAATTCGGTCGATGCCCTTAAAAGTACCGAGTTCAGTACCCAACCCTACTAATCACGTGTTTACTTTGTGATCTTCCCCATTGGAAATGAATGGGAAATTCGAAAAATGCAGTATTATTATTATTCAGCCACAATAAAGTAGTTTTACAGTTTAACGTGCCAAAAATATTTAATGTAATTAACGCAGCATCCGTTTTTTCTGTCATCCTTTGGCTAGCGTTACATTATATGATCACGCTCTTATTCATGCAAATGCTTTTAAACCATTCAAGCGCGACAAAACAAAAGAGAACGCCCGTCTGTGAATGTCCTGACACACACACGCACAGAAAGACAGAAGAGAACGCCCGTCTGTGAATGTCCTGACACACACACGCACAGAAAGACAGAAGAGAACGCCCGTCTGTGAATGTCCTGACACACACACGCGCAGAAAGACAGAAGAGAACGCCCGTCTGTGAATGTCCTGACACACACACGCGCAGAAAGACAGAAGAGAACGCCCGTCTGTGAATGTCCTGACACACACACGCGCAGAAAGACAGAAGAGAACGCCTGTCTGTGCATGTCCTGACACACACACGCGCAGAAAGACAGAAGAGAACGCCCGTCTGTGAATGTCCTGACACACACACGCGCAGAAAGACAGAAGAGAACGCCCGTCTGTGAATGTCCTGACACACACACGCGCAGAAAGACAGAAGAGAACGCCCGTCTGTGAATGTCCTGACACACACACGCGCAGAAAGACAGAAGAGAACGCCCGTCTGTGAATGTCCTGACACACACACGCGCAGAAAGACAGAAGAGAACGCCCGTCTGTGAATGTCCTGACACACACACGCGCAGAAAGACAGAAGAGAACGCCCGTCTGTGAATGTCCTGACACACACACGCGCAGAAAGACAGAAGAGAACGCCCGTCTGTGAATGTCCTGACACACACACGCGCAGAAAGACAGAAGAGAACGCCCGTCTTTGAATGTCCTGACACACACACACACACACACACAGAAAGACCGAATGACTGGCATAACGTTGGCTTGACGTTGGACGTTCGATATTCGCGAATTTAGGGACCGTCTCTAAAGTTACATACGACATACACGTGTTTAACTTCAATAGCATTTGAAGAGAATGACTTAGCCATAAAACCAACTGTAAAGTGTTCATCTAGGTGTCAGGTGATGCACACATTTTAGATTTTTGATATTTTATAAAATTAAATCACATGAAAATATGGATATGTATTTCATTAGGCTACTGTATGGACTCACACACAAAATATGCTAATTTAAATATGTCATAGCTGATAGAACACTGATGAGAATATTGCTTGAGAATAAATAATATATAATATAATAAATTATATTTACACCAAAAAATCTTATATTTTTCAGACAAGCAAGTGTTTTCTCTAAGAGCTACACACAACCGTATTAGATTTGATGACATGTCATGTTACAAATTTCATGTAGACTTGATCATGTGGAGTTGGTGTGTACAGTGCTCATTTACATACAGCCAACAACAAATTTTCCAACAACAATATTTTGGCCAGTGAAATGCCGAGTGGCTAGTAACTTTGGAAAACCACTAGCCACAGTGGCTGGTGAGCAAAAAAGTTAATGTCAAGCCCTGAATGTGAATATAAAAATATTAAAAACGCCAATGTTTTTAATCACGATTAATTTCAGAAAAAATGTGTGATTAATTCGTTTTTTTTTTTTTTATCGATTGACAGCACTAGTAAATATACATACAAATGAAAAGCCTAATAAAAGTAAGTAATTATGTCTAAGCAATTAGGGAATGTGCAGCCCCTATGTAACTATGGAAGCTTGTTTCCGCCACGGAATAAAAAATAAATAATGTAATTGGTACTTTTTATTTTACAATTCTGACTTTATTTCTGACAACTGCGAGTTTATGTCTCACAATTTCAGATTGCAGCTGTGAGTTTATATCTTGCAATTCTGACTTTATTTCTCACAGTTGCGAGTTACTCTGAGGAAAAAAAATATATAAACCAGTGTAATTTTAGTTTTAATTATAGTTTTATTAATATTTTGAATTAGCTTTTATTTTTATATTTTTCGTTTTTGTTAATTTTAGTTTAATTTTTAGATTTCAGTATGCACTATTAAGGTTTAATTTGTTTATTTTATTTTTATTAGTTTTAGTTTTTATTTATTTGCAGTTTATCATTTTAGAGCTTCAACTTTCTAATTTTCTGTTAAAGTTTTTCAACTTATATTTTATTTTATTTCGGCTTTATTTTAATTAACAGAAATGTTTTTAATAGTTTTAATTTTAATTAACGATAATAACCCAGATATAAACTCGCAGTTGTGAGAGGAAAAAATTATTATTTTTTATTCTGTGGTAGAAACTAGCTTCCATATATAACTCTGTGTTAATTGAAAATAATATGAAATGTTTATTTCTAATAATTATATTATTTCCTGTTGAGAATCGTTGGCTTTTCACGGAAATTTGTATGGTGACTACCGGAAATATTTCATTTAAAGGTGCCATAGAATGGAAAACTGTATTTACCTTGGCATAGTTGAATAATAAGAGTTCTGTACATGGAACTGACACACCGTGATCGTCAAACACCATTGTTTCCTAAATCATGTGCGTGAAAAAGACCACTGAAAAACGGGCGAATCCCAGCATAACACTGACTGTGACGTAACAGTCGGGCTCATTAATATTTACGCCCCCAAAATTTGCATATACCAGCCCATGTTCAAGGCCAGGAAATTATCAGCCGAAAATGGCATTTTCGTTTTTTGGCCGAAGACAAAAAAGGCCGAAAATATGCCGCCCCGCCCATCCGTGTTCGGCGATCAGGCTTCACTCTCTCACAGCGTGTTTTGTAACTTTGCGAGCGGCTCCGCCTCCGAAGATGCACAGCTTTGAAACAACGGCTCCGTGTTCCGCTCCGTGTGTGCGCCGCGTGCAGACATGACATTTCTCCAGACTTGTTTCTGTTTGCACTAGCATGTGCTGTAATATGGTATGGTATAGCCTGTGCTGTAATATGGTATGGTATGGTATAGCCTGTGCTGCAATATGGGATGGTATGGTATAGCCTGTGCTGTAATATGGTATGGTATAGCCTGTGCTGTAATATGGTGTGGTATAGCCTGTGCTGTAATATGGTATGGTATAGCCTGTGCTGTAATATGGTATGGTATAGCCTGTGCTGTAATATGGTATGGTATAGCCGTGCGGGGGTAAAATGACCCTACCCTCTCATTCACTGACCCGCTCCTCGCTCTCTGCTCACATGCTCTGATAATAATAGTTTTCTAGGACTATACATTATTGATAATTGGTCAAAAAATAAATCTGTTAAATCTGATTCTGTTGCATAGAACTGAATGAAGAATAATATATTGATATTAATATATTGATATTAATTAGTGCTGGGGAAAAATTAATCGTGATTAATCGCATCCAAAAAAAAAGTTTGTGTTTACATAATATATGTGTGTACTGTGTATAATTATTATGTATATATAAATACACACACATGCATGCATATATCTAAGAAATATTTGCATGTATATACTGTATATATAATTTATCTTATATATAAAAATAATTTTTTATTTTTGGATGCGATTAATCACGATTAATTTTTCCCCAGCACTAATATTAATATATTGATATTTGATATTATTTGAATATAGGCCTATTTTCTGCCTAATTATTGTTACTTTAAATAAAAGTGTGGTTATTTTATTTTATTGGCTTGTATTTTTTAAATTCAGATTCAGTAAAATTATTGAATTTAATTAAAACATCTAATAATAATACAATTATACAAAAAACAATAATTAATTATTTTATCCAGAATTTTAGAAACCGGATACCGCACCAATTTAATTCAAAGTTGTTAGTTTGCTCTGACTAGTGTCAATTTCGTTAATGAAAATATGGCGAAAAATGTTCGTTGACGACCTTTTTTTCCATGACCAAGACGAGATGACACAAACGTCTTTAAACGATAACTGTGACTATATCAACGTGCAATATCGTTGACGAAAAAAGACGAGACTAAAATGTAGTTTAAAAAATAAAAACTCTTTGGTTTTGTCGGGGGTGAAAAGAGGAGCGTTCGAGCGTTCATGCTTGCGGTTGCCAGATTTCAATCATTTAAATCCCCCAATCAGAGCTTTTCTGTTAAAAGTAAAAACCTTCTCAGTGATGAACTGTAATAAATCCAAGCCTGGTTCTGAATAACTGCATTTGCTTGAGCTACTGAAATGAGCCTTGCTGTGAAACAGCCAATCAGAGCAGAGCTCAACATTATTATTCATGACCCTTCCAAATAAGGTAATAACAGCCCATGTCATCCTAGGGACAAATCCTAGGGTTGTAAAAGGACATGTGAAACCGTATCATACCTTCTATGTATATATCAGAACAATTTAAAATATTGTATCAATGCATTCTATGGCACCTTTAATCAATTTGTCTTGCATGCTCTGCTTTATATTTGTTGAATATTTACGGATTGTTGGTGCTCAAATCTTTCCTGTTTCATCTCTCAGATTGAGGACGGAGAGATTTATGCAAGTATCAACCAGAAAGACGGCATGGTCTGTTTCCATGACAACCCTGAGAAATACAACAACCCTGCAATGCTCCACAAAATTGACCAAGAGGTTTGTAATTATAAAACAGTGCCTTTCAAAAAAACAAGAGCATGAAGCCAACATGCAGTGTGTATTTACACCCTTAAATCTTTCAAGGACATTTGAGAGAAGTTTTAAAATATTCCTATATTTTTATTATGTAAATGCATTAAAATTAATTAAACTATAAATGCAATATAATCTTTATGCACAGCTGATTTGTTATTCATTATATAATGTTTGTTTATGAAAGATATTTAAACACAAGATCACCTGACTGTTATTTCAGTCTTGAATCCACTGACGTCTCACTCTTTTCTTATGCAGATGCTGAAATGTATAGAATTGGATGAAAAACTAAAGTCCATGGATCAGGAAATCACCGTAAACCCCCAGTTCGTGCAAAAGGTACCAGTTTGAGCAAGATTACGCAGTCTCTCCAGTTTTCCGCGAAACCCAAAATCAACAAAATGTCTCATTTTTTGCGTTCCTGCATAATCCGTAAAATTCACCTCAAAAATAATCGCAAAAAATAATTTTAATCACTAAAATAAATATTATCTAATTGAACTATCCCTGATTTGTTTAAAGCTGTAATGCATTATTTTCACGAGGATACAGACATCATGCATGCACAGTATGTGGTCTCTGTGAAAGCGAATCTTTTTCACTTGCCGTCTCGCATAAGTGTCAAGTAATGTTAATTTCGTTAACGAAAATATGACGAAAAATGTTCATTGACGACCTTTTTTTCCATGACTAAGACGAGACGAAGATGAGATGACACAAACGTCCTTAAACGATAACTGTGACTATATCAACATGCAATATCGTTGACGAAAAAAGACGAGATTAAAATGTAGTTTAAAAAATAAAAACTTGACCAAAATCACCAAAAAAAGAAGAGCGTTCATGCTTGCGGTTGCCAGATTTCAATCATTTAAATCCCCCAATCAGAGCTTTACTGTTAAAAGTACATGTATTCTATCCTGTGTTTTACTAGTTTTGCAATCTGACAACCATGTGCACACTCTCTCTCTCGCACCGATAATCTGAAAACATCAATAAACAAGTGAGCTGCATTTCTCAGAATCACACAGTCACTGCTGGAGAGGGTTCAAATATGCAGAAGATGCTGGAAAACTGAAGAATGTGCAGGACCTGGAGGATTTCTCTGAAGAACGTTGGTCAGTTTAACTGCTCAGGACAAACAAGAGACTCAAGAACAACCATCACAAAACACACACACAGCCGTGGATCATCAGGGAACCACACACACACACTCACACAAACACACAGCTGTGGATCATCAGGGAACCACACACACACTCACACATACACACAGCAGTGGATCATCAGGGAACGACACACAGTATTGAGAATCAATGGTTCATAAACTTTTGAATGGGTCATTTTAGTAAATTCAGCTTTTTTTTTGTCTTGTGGGCTATATGTTAACATCTTTTATGTAAAATATCTTATTCAGGACAGCACTAAATAAAAAATAACAAATACAGTGGGGAGAACAAGTATTTGATACACTGCCGATTTTGCAGGTTTGCCCACTTACAAAGCATGTAGAGGTCTGTAATTTTTATCATAGGTACACTTCAACTGTGAGTGACGGAATCTAAAACAAAAATCCAGAAAATCACATTGTATGATTTAAGTAATTAATTTGCATTTTATTGCATGACATAAGTATTTGATACATCAGAAAAGCAGAACTTAATGTTTGGTACAGAAACCTTTGTTTGCAATTACAGAGATCATACGTTTCCTGTAGTTCTTGACCAGGTTTGCACACACTGCAGCAGGGATTTTGGCCCACTCCTCCATACAGACCTTCTCCAGATCCTTCAGGTTTCGGGGCTGTCGCTGGGCAATACGGACTTTCAGCTCCCTCCAAAGATTTTCTATTGGGTTCAGGTCTGGAGACTGGCTAGGCCACTCCAGGACCTTGAGATGCTTCTTACGGAGCCACTCCTTAGTTGCCCTGGCTGTGTGTTTCGGCTCGCTGTCATGCTGGAAGACCCAGCCACGACCCATCTTCAATGCTCTTACTGAGGGAAGGAGGTTGTTGGCCAAGATCTCGCGATACATGGCCCCATCCATCCTCCCCTCAATACGGTGCAGTCGTCCTGTCCCCTTTGCAGAAAAGCATCCCCAAAGAATGATGTTTCCACCTCCATGCTTCATGGTTGGGATGGTGTTCTTGGGGTTGTACTCATCCTTCTTCTTCCTCCAAACACGGCGAGTGGAGTTTAGACCAAAAAGCTCTATTTTTGGCCATTGTGGAGAGGTTGGAGTCTGTTTGATTGAGTGTGTGGACAGGTGTCTTTCATACAGGTAACGAGTTCAAACAGGTGCAGTTAATACAGGTAATGAGTGGAGAACAGGAGGGCTTCTTAAAGAAAAACTAACAGGTCTGTGAGAGCCGGAATTCTTACTGGTTGGTAGGTGATCAAATACTTATGTCATGCAATAAAATGCAAATTATTTATTTAAAAATCATACAATGTGATTTTCTGGATTTTTGTTTTAGATTCCGTCTCTCACAGTTGAAGAGTACCTATGATAACAATTACAGACCTCTACATGCTTTGTAAGTAGGAAAACCTGCAAAATCGGCAGTGTATCAAATACTTGTTCTCCCCACTGTATTTTGTATGATCTCTCTTATTTAGTTAAAATTATTCACATTTTCACAGATTCTGCAAGCGGTTCACATACTTTTTCTTGCAACTGTAAATAGCCTATAATAAATCATTAAATTAGATGAGGTAAAGCAAACCATGCGTATGGGTCGACATTCTCTTGATTTGTTCTTATGGGTGAAAGTGCAACAATAAATACATTTCTCAAATGACAACAATCCTTGTGATTTAAAAAATTTTGAGCAAAATAATCAGGATTATCAATGCATGACGAAAACGTGACAAAGTTTTCATTGACGAAGGCAAGACTAAAATGCTCAGACATTTAGGCCTGGTTTCACAGACAGGGCTTAGACCAGGGGTGTCCAAAGTCCGGCACGCGGGCCAAATGCGGCCCCGGGATGAATTTCAAACGGCCCGCAGCTTGTCTATTGAAATATATTATATGTGGCGCGCCATGCATAATTTACAAATCGCGCAGTTTCACAATGTCGACACAAGGTGGCAGTACTAGATTTTAGGCCAGGGAAACATTAACGTGCCAAAAGCGGAACGAAACAGCTGCACATCTCTCTGTGATTTAATTTAGTTTAAAGCCAGTTAAAACTGCGCTGACTTAATCAACAACAGTACCGTGCAAATCAGGAGAAACACTGAGCCGATCCAGTTAGAATACTTTTAACCAACAATTCACCAACATTTATCATAGATTTACTGTGGTAACACTAACTGTAACAGAAATGTAGGTTAATATCTCATTTTATTTAATTTTTAATGTAGACATGTATTAAATGAGTAATAAAGGCCAAATTACAGACTATTTTTTGTCATAAACTTGCAGTTTTGAGCATTTGTATTTATATTAAATGTGTTTATAGACTAAATACCAAAAAGCCATTCTAGATACAGAAATAATATTTTTTACCATGTAGTGAGGTGCCATGTGTGCACTGCAAAAAATGCTCTTATTTAGTATTTTTGTCTTGTTTCTAGTCTAAATATCTAAAAATTCTAAATGCTTAAAACAAGCAAAATTATCTGCCAATGGGGTAAGAAAAATAATCTTGTTTCTGTTTGAATTCTTGTTTCTTACCCCATTGGCAGATCATTTTGCTTGTTTTAAGCAAAAACTCACTTCATTTTGATTTTGAACAAGAAAAAATATCTTATGTAATTTTACTTGTCTAGTAAATGCATCTTGATTTAAGATTTTTTAGATATTTGGACTGGAAACAAGACCAAAATACTAAATAAGAAAAGCATTTTTTGCAGTGTGGTTTTGCCTGTGGTGATCTAAGTAGAGTACTTGTTAATTTAAATAAGAATAGAGTTGTAACTCAGTAATAATATTTAAATTCCACCCTTTAAAACTGAGGTTGTTGAAAGATTTACAGATATTGTCGTATTAAATTTACATCTGTGTCCTATCTCAAGCTACTCAAGCTTTTGTCAAATCTGTCATGTTTCCAAGAAACAAAACCTGTAATATATATATATATATATATATATATATATATATATATATATATATACACTCACCTAAAGGATTATTAGGAACACCTGTTCAATTTCTCATTAATGCAATTATCTAATCAACCAATCACATGGCAGTTGCTTCAATGCATTTAGGGGTGTGGTCCTGGTCAAGACAATCTCCTGAACTCCAAACTGAATGTCAGAATGGGAAAGAAAGGTGATTTAAGCAATTTTGAGCGTGGCATGGTTGTTGGTGCCAGACGGGCCGGTCTGAGTATTTCACAATCTGCTCAGTTACTGGGATTTTCACGCACAACCATTTCTAGAGTTTACAAAGAATGGTGTGAAAAGGGAAAAACATCCAGTATGCGGCAGTCCTGTGGGCGAAAATGCCTTGTTGATGCTAGAGGTCAGAGGAGAATGGGCCGACTGATTCAAGCTGATAGAAGAGCAACTTTGACTGAAATAACCACTCGTTACAACCGAGGTATGCAGCAAAGCATTTGTGAAGCCACAACACGTACAACCTTGAGGCGGATGGGCTACAACAGCAGAAGACCCCACCGGGTACCACTCATCTCCACTACAAATAGGAAAAAGAGGCTACAATTTGCACGAGCTCACCAAAATTGGACAGTTGAAGACTGGAAAAATGTTGCCTGGTCTGATGAGTCTCGATTTCTGTTGAGACATTCAGATGGTAGAGTCAGAATTTGGCGTAAACAGAATGAGAACATGGATCCATCGTGCCTTGTTACCACTGTGCAGGCTGGTGGTGGTGGTGTAATGGTGTGGGGGATGTTTTCTTGGCACACTTTAGGCCCCTTAGTGCCAATTGGGCATCGTTTAAATGCCACGGCCTACCTGAGCATTGTTTCTGACCATGTCCATCCCTTTATGACCACCATGTACCCATCCTCTGATGGCTACTTCCAGCAGGATAATGCACCATGTCACAAAGCTCGAATCATTTCAAATTGGTTTCTTGAACATGACAATGAGTTCACTGTACTAAAATGGCCCCCACAGTCACCAGATCTCAACCCAATAGAGCATCTTTGGGATGTGGTGGAACGGGAGCTTCGTGCCCTGGATGTGCATCCCACAAATCTCCATCAACTGCAAGATGCTATCCTATCAATATGGGCCAACATTTCTAAAGAATGCTTTCAGCACCTTGTTGAATCAATGCCACGTAGAATTAAGGCAGTTCTGAAGGCGAAAGGGGGTCAAACACAGTATTAGTATGGTGTTCCTAATAATCCTTTAGGTGAGTGTGTGTATATATATATATATATATATATATACACTCACCTAAAGGTGAGTGTGTATATATATATATATATATATATACCTAACAAAAGCCTTTAGGTGAGTGTGTGTATATATATATATATATATATATATATATATACACTCACCTAAAGGATTATTAGGAACACCATACTAATACTGTGTTTGACCCCCTTTCGCCTTCAGAACTGCCTTAATTCTACGTGGCATTGATTCAACAAGGTGCTGAAAGCATTCTTTAGAAATGTTGGCCCATATTGATAGGATAGCATCTTGCAGTTGATGGAGATTTGTGGGATGCACATCCAGGGCACGAAGCACCCGTTCCACCACATCCCAAAGATGCTCTATTGGGTTGAGATCTGGTGACTGTGGGGGCCATTTTAGTACAGTGAACTCATTGTCATGTTCAAGAAACCAATTTGAAATGATTCGAGCTTTGTGACATGGTGCATTATCCTGCTGGAAGTAGCCATCAGAGGATGGGTACATGGTGGTCATAAAGGGATGGACATGGTCAGAAACAATGCTCAGGTATGCCGTGGCATTTAAACGATGCCCAATTGGCACTAAGGGGCCTAAAGTGTGCCAAGAAAACATCCCCCACACCATTACACCACCACCACCAGCCTGCACAGTGGTAACAAGGCATGATGGATCCATGTTCTCATTCTGTTTACGCCAAATTCTGACTCTACCATCTGAATGTCTCAACAGAAATTGAGACTCATCAGACCAGGCAACATTTTTCCAGTCTTCAACTGTCCAATTTTGGTGAGCTCGTGCAAATTGTAGCCTCTTTTTCCTATTTGTAGTGGAGATGAGTGGTACCCGGTGGGGTCTTCTGCTGTTGTAGCCCATCCGCCTCAAGGTTGTGCGTGTTGTGGCTTCACAAATGCTTTGCTGCATACCTCGGTTGTAACGAGTGATTATTTCAGTCAAAGTTGCTCTTCTATCAGCTTGAATCAGTCGGCCCATTCTCCTCTGACCTCTAGCATCAACAAGGCATTTTCGCCCACAGGACTGCCGCATACTGGATGTTTTTCCCTTTTCACACCATTCTTTGTAAACTCTAGAAATGGTTGTGCGTGAAAATCCCAGTAACTGAGCAGATTGTGAAATACTCAGACCGGCCCGTCTGGCACCAACAACCATGCCACACTCAAAATTGCTTAAATCACCTTTCTTTCCCATTCTGACATTCAGTTTGGAGTTCAGGAGATTGTCTTGACCAGGACCACACCCCTAAATGCATTGAAGCAACTACCATGTGATTGGTTGATTAGATAATTGCATTAATGAGAAATTGAACAGGTGTTCCTAATAATCCTTTAGGTGAGTGTATATATATATATATAATAGAAAAGGAACCGGCCCCCAGGTGTGTCCACAACATCAAATCTGGCCCCCTTTAAAAAAAAGGTTTGGACATCCCTGGTTTAGACTAAGCCAGGATTAGGCCTTAGTTCAACTAGGGCATTTAAGCAACTTTTATAAACATGTCCTAGAAAAAAAACATTACTGATGTGTATCTTAAGACAAAACAATGCCACTGACATATTTTAAGATCTTTCAGTTAAAACAGCTCAAACATGCATTTTAGTCTGAGACTAGCTTTGTCTGTGAAACCAGTCGACTAAAACTTGACTAAACAAAAACAGGACAAGGTTGACTAAATATGATAAACTAAAAAGCACATTTGACACAGGACTAAGACTGAGACTAAATTAAAAAATAGCTGACAAAATTAACACTAGTGCCAAGGACCGGGCGACGCGATTACTCAAGATGGATGAATGACCAAATAAAATTATGATAGCACTAAAAAAGCAGTTAATAAAAGCGCTGTATACCATGAACTCAGTTCGGTTCTGACACACAGACCGATGTCAGACTGGCTGCGGATTCTGTGCATGTCAGCGAGGCTTATTGCCCTTGAATAATTATTCCTATGTCCATATCGGCGGTTATGTATTGAGTGAACAAGTTTGGGCCGTGTGTCAGTATTGGATCCGTGCATTACTGTAGGTCTTAAAGTGAAAGCAACCTTACATAGGATATACCCACTCCTGTCTGTCATTAATGCTAATCAAACAACAACAACGGGATGACAAACAAACAGTAGCTACTTAAACTCAAGGCACTGTTTGGATCTTTATCTGTTATATTTATTTGTCCTATTGTCATGTGTTTATTAGTTCTTAGCTAGTTAGTACACCACTGGACTAGCCTTTTTTAGTAAGATACCAAGAGATTGTCGTTTATGACTATTGTGCATCTAACATAATACATAATATGGTAAATGTGTTATCCTAGTTATTAAAAAAAAACATTACCACTTCCACAAAATCATTTTGATTGCAAAAATCACCAAAAAATATCGCGAAATCCTGGAGGGACTGATTACAAGCTATTATAACCAGGTTGTGATTCCAGCGTTCATGTGTGTGTTTCAGAGTATGGGAACGCAGGAGGATGACGTCGGCAGCAAGACGTCAAGCTACTCTTGAGGCTGTTGGGAGGATCACTGCGTTCCCCACGTCCCCTTCCTGATCCCAAAGTTGGAAAACCTTCACGATCTGTTGAATATGGACTATATTGGAGGAAAACATAAATGTGTGGAATGACCCCTTTTTTTTTTTTGGTTCTGTCACAGTAAACAAGAACTCCTATTTTGTCAGTGTTTATTTATCAATGCTTGGTTGACATCATTTATGGTCATACGAAATAAAGATACTGGACTTCTTTGTTCAAAAGAGGAATTTGGATACTTGTCTTTATTACAACACCACAGAACAAAATCTTAAGATCAGCTACACTATATTGCCAAAAGTTTTGGGACGCCTGCCTTTACTTGCACATGAACTTTAATGCCATCCCATTCTTAATCCGTAGGGTTTAATATGGAGTTGGCCCACCCTTTGCAGTTATAACAGCTTCAACTCTTCTAGGAAGGCTTTCCACAAGGTTTAGGAGTGTGTTTATGGGAATTTTTGACCATTCTTCTAGAAGCGCATTTGTGAGGTCAGGCACTGATGTTGGACGAGAAGGCCTGGCTCGCAGTCTCCGCTCTAATTCATCCCAAAGGTGTTCTATCGGGTTGAGGTCAGGACTCTGTGCAGGCCAGTCAAGTTCCTCCACACCAAACTCGCTCATCCATGTCTTTATGGACCTTGCTTTGTGCACTGGTGCGCAGTCATGTTGGAACAGGAAGGGGCCGTCCCCAAACTGTTCCCACAAAGTTGGGAGCATGAAATTGTCCAAAATGTCTTGGTATGCTGAAGCATTAAGAGTTCCTTTCACTGGAACTAAGGGGCCACGCCCAACCCCTGAAAAACAACCCCACACCATAATCCCCCCTCCACCAAACTTTACACTTGGCACAATGCAGTCAGGCAAGTCCCGTTCTCCTGGCAACCGCCAAACCCAGACTCGTCCATGGGATTGCCAGACAGAGAAGCGTGATTGGTCACTCCAGAGAACACTCCAGTCTCACTGCTCTAGAGTCCAGTGGCGGCGTGCTTTACCCCACTGCATCCCACGCTTTGCATTGCACTTGGTGATGTAAGGCTTGGATGAGCTGCTCGGCCATGGAAACCCATTCCATGAAGCTCTCTACACACTGTTCTTGAGCTAATCTGAAGGCCACAGGAAGTTTGGAGGTCTGTAGCTATTGACTCTGCAGAAAGTTGGTGACTTCTGTGCACTGTGACCCTCAGCATGCGCTGACCCCGCTCTGTGATTTTACGTGGCCTACCACTTCGTGGCTGAGTTGCTGTTGTTCCCAATTGCTTCCACTTTGTTATAATCCCACTAACAGTTGAGCGTGGAATATTTAGTAGTGACAAAATTTCAGGAATGGACTTATTGCACAGGTGGAAACCTATCACGGTACCACGCTTGAGTTCACTGAGCTCCTGAGAGCGACCCATTCTTTCACAAATGTTTGTAGAAGCGTCTGCATGCCTAGTGCTTGATTTATACACCTGTGGCCATGGAAGTGATTGAACACCTGAATTCAGTGATTTGGAGGTGTGTCCCAATACTTTAGGCAATATAGTGTACATCATCCAACCCATGCAAAAAACCAAACTTGACCAATGTTATCTTTTTCATCTCTAAAATGCATCTACAGGCTCCATTTATTGCGTTGTCTTTCGACAGCTCAAGGAGTGACGGCTTCTCTCCTGTAATGCTCTCTCACCCAAAGACGTTGATGTAATGTTTGTTCCCCCTCAAGCCGAATGTTCCTGCAGTGATTCAGCAGACGTGGCTTGAGCGACGGTGTTGTGCTGCTGTTCCAGTCCTCTAGAGGTCGCTCGTGAGTTGAGCTTCACCATAAATACATTATTCGTCACATACCGAGGAACTCATGCAACTTGAGCCAGACTTCCACCAAAACATGTTTAGGTCATGAAAGAAAATGAGGGCCTTTTTAAAAATAGGCTTTAGTTTCTTGTAATTTTATTCATAAGCCATTTATTGATGATATTGGGGTGTATCTTCAGAAGAATGTCTTATATTCCTGTGTCACTATCAAAATAGATTATAAAATTGAGGGTTGGCTTATAAAATTTTACATTTTATCTAACCTCATTTACTTTTTTGATGATTTTGGGGAGTTTCTTCTCTTATATTCATGTGCCACTGTCAAATTAGATAATAAAATGAAGGGCTTTCTTGTTAAATCAAATAATTTTGTTGTAATATTCATAAGCAATTTATTGATGATTTTGGGGTGTTTCTTGAGAGAATATGAATATCATATTCATGTCACTAACAAAATAGATCATAAAATTGAAGGCTAGTTAAATTTCAGCGTTTAAGCTTCATTTTTTTTTTTTTTTTTTATATTATTCATAAGCCATTTATTGATCGGGCTGTTCCTTCTCTTATATTCATGAGCCACTATCAAATTAGATAATAAAATGAAGGGCTTTCTTGTTAAATTTCAATTAATTTTCTTGTAATATTATTTATAAACAATCTATTGATGATTTTGGGGTGTTTCTTGAGAGAATTATCTTGTGTTACTAACAAAATAGATCATAATATTGAAGGTTGTCTAGTTAAATTTAAACTTGCAGGCTTCATGTTTCTTGTAATATTATTCATAAGCCATTTATTGATGATTTTGGGGTAATTTTTCAAAGGAATGTCTTATATTCATGTGTCACTATCAAAATAGATTATAAAATTTAAAATTTTATCAAACCTCATTTCCTTGTAATATTATTTATACGCCATTTATTGATGATTTTGGGTGTTTCTTATATTCATGAGTCACTATCAAATTAGATAATAAAATTGAGGGTTGTCTAGTTAAATTTCAGCTTGCAGGCTTCATGTTTCTTGTAATATTAGTAATTTATTGATGATTTTGGGGGTGTTTCTTGATCTTATATTCATGTGCTACTATCAAATTAGATAATAAAATAAAAGGCTTTATTGTTAAATTTCTATTAATTTTCTTGTAATATTATTTATAAACAATTTATTGATGATTTTGGGGTGTTTCTTGAGGGAATATGAATATATTCAACAAAAAAGATCATAAAATTGCGCGTTGTCTAGTTAAATTTAAACACATAGGCTTCATTTTTCTTTTATTAAGTTTCTAAACTTATATTCATGTGTCACTATCAAAATAGATTATAAAACGAAGGGCTTTCTTGTTAAATTTCAATTCATCTTATAATATTATTTATAAACAATCTCTCAATTTCTTGAGATAATTATCTTGTGTCACTAACAAAATAGATCATAAAATTGAAGGTTATCTAGTTAGATTTCAACTTGCAGGCTTCATTTTTCGTGTAATATTATCCATAAGCCATTTATTGATGATAATGGAGTGTTGTTATATTTTATGTTCCTGTGTCACTATCAAAATAGATCATAAAATGTAGGTTTGTTTTGTTGTAATATTATTTATAAACAATTTATTGATGTTATTGGGGTTTTTCTTGATCTTACAATATTTTATATTCCTGTCTCTACCAAATAAGATGATAAAATTGAGGGTTTTACAGAAAATAGGCATTTTATTTATTGTTTGGGGCTAAAATATGACAAAAGTAGCGTATGCCACCAATCAACAAAACGTCTCAAATGTGTTGTTTAATTAATTTATCCAAGCAGGATACTGATTTTTAATTTCACAACTTCACTGCAGGTTAGGCATGTGGACAGTGTGTTTTCTACTTGAATGACATAACCAACAAGAACAGAAGGAGCGACGCGAGCCAATTACAAGCGCCCGTGCGGCGTACAAGCCTTTGAACAAAGACAAGCGGACGCGCCAGCCAATCAGAATTCAAAGTTCTGAAACGGCGGCGGGACTTTAACGGAAATGACACGCGCGTTAGCCAATCACAGCCACGGACTGCAGGCTATCCGCCAATCGGCGTTCAACGTTGCAAGGATTGCGTCGCCCACGGTGCACAGTTGAATTCCATTGCCGTCCATTAAAACAGCCGACTTGGAAAATACAATATCAAAAGTGTGCTCAGTTTTACCACACGCTCGCGTGCGTGATTATCGTCAGGGATGATATATTTGTGGAGCGAGGATATTGAGAAACGCTCCACGCATGTGTAAGGTACGCATCTTCGACCCCGCATTGCCTGGCAAAACGGAACAATTGCTGGATAATTCTCCTCGTGACTCATTTCACCGCTGAAACACAGAGGAACTCGAATGTGTTTTCTGTCATGAGTCCGGCCGGGTGCTCGCATGTGAACGGCTTCAAAGTGGACAACTGGAAGCAGAATCTGCGGGTCATATACCAGTGCTTTGTGTGGAGTGGCTCTGCCGAAACCAGGAAACGCAAGGTAAATAACACACACACCAGAGCCCAGTGGTGCATTGCATCGGCCCATCCTTCCCGATGCCAAGTTGCATTGCCCCCTCAAACACAAACGGACGTATAATTCGCGTGATTTATGTTCACCGAGGAATATGAATCCACGTCCATCCCGATGTGCACGCGAGTGGATGCATTGGCTGGCCTGCGCAGACTCCCTATGCATTGCTTTCATGGGGCTGGACGTGGAGATCAAGAGATGCTATTCAGCTGCCAGTGTTTTTTAGTAGCTTTAGGCGAGTTTAATGGTCATTTTGACCATTTGGCTCTTTTCTTCGTTGTTTGATGCCTACCAGGCCTTAAAACCATTGCCCAATGCGCGAATACAGGTTTCAGTTTCATAGTTATCATGGAATTTGTCTGTTGTGTGGCAGGACGAACAAGTTATGTTCACTGCCTCCATTTTTACAGCAATAATTCGCGAAGGACTCGTTCTTTTAAATCGGATCACTTCAGTGAGTCGTTTGAATGCTTCGCTCTGAATCGCTCGGCGAGAACCGTTTGTTTTTCACTAACTAAACGACGGTTTTTCATGAGATGAATCTGCTTCAACTAACCGAACAGGAAATTACAATAAAGACCCTTATTTGTAAACCTACATATGGCTTTATAGAGTGCAACAGTCGGAAATCACATAAATTTTCTCCTTAGGGGAACTAATTATTATTATTATTATTATTATTAACGATATAAACCGTTAAAGACAGACTTACTGTGAGCTACTGTGAGGTTTTCATTGATTGTATATGCTTTGTTAAAGCCGCTAGCCCACATTCTTACGACTTCTTTTTGTAAATAATCAAATTAAAGAGAATTTCTGGTGAAAAAACTACATTACCCATGATTCTGCACCAAATCTCCACCAATCAGAGAATGGAAACAAAAAAATCAAAGCAAAACAACTCTTTACCGCCCACCCATTGATTGTATATGCTTTGTTAAAGCCGCTTAGCCCACGTTCTTACAACTTATATTGTAAATAATCATATTTAACAGCAATTTCTGGTGGAAAAACTACATTACCTATGATTCTGCACAAAATCTTCACCAGTCAGAGAATGGAAACAAAAAAAAATCAAAGGGAAAACAACTCTTTACCGCCCACCCATTGATTGTATATGCTTTGTTAAAGCCGCTAGCCCACATTCTTAGACCTTATATTGTAAATAATCATATTTAACAGCAATTTATGGTGGAAAAACTACATTACCCATGATTCTGCACAAAATCTCCACCAATCAGAGAACAGAAAACTAAAAAACACAGCAAAAGAACTCTTTACCGCCCACCCAATCCCGTGAATCACTGCAAATGACGTCGTCAGTTCCCTGAAATTGTCGAAAGTCCAAATATACTGTTTTTATACATAATTAACTAGTTTAAATCAATAGTTTTATATGTATTCCCAATGCTTCATGGGATTGTGGTTCCTTCCCTCATTAAAGTTCACAGTCTTGTTACCTTTGTCTTTCTGTGCAGTTCTCAAATACGTTTTTGCTTCAAATCAAATTTGTAATATTTAATTCATCTCGTCGTAGCTGGTTGGCCTGTTTCATGGTTTTTAAAATCCCTATGGGAAAAATAAATGGAAAAAATGAAGTGTGTGATGGTGCAAAGAACCATTGATTTGTTATTTTAAATCGCTTCATTAAATCAAAGTGTTCGAAAGAGCCGATTCGCAGGAATGAGTCACACTTCCCGCACTTTTTCGATGATGTCAAAGCGTGTGGCATCAAATGACAGTTTAATAACTAACTATCCTAACTCAGCCCATCTTCCTCTGGAAAACAAAGGATTATTCTGAAATGTGCATCATGATTCATTCAAATCAAATGTCTTCCTCGCTATACGTGTCTCAGCATGCGCTCGTCTGAAAGAAATGCCAGTCTCACAGGCTAGCCAGATTGATATGTCAAACACATAATCATAATAATCATTTTATGGTGAATCGCTAGTAATGGGTTGTTTATTAATATAGGGTGAGTGCCGTCATGTTGCCTCAAGTCACATCTGGTTCACTCAGGATTGCATGACTCATCATCGTCACAATTGAGGTCGTCAACTGAGTTTTGTTTTCTTATTGCATTTATTTTTATTCAAGAAATTATTCAAAGGTGATGTTTCTTTCTTTTAGCGTTATTAATCAAATTATTCTAGCCACATAATTGTGTGCATTAACCAAGTTCAGTGATTAAATGTCACTGTTTTAATATATTGTATGCATTAAATCAACCTTTCTATGAGGTATTATTCTATTATGTATAGGCTATATAATGGAGATAGTTTTAGAGGCATTATCATGATCGCTCTATACACTCCATTTGAAACCCATATCTCACGGTAAACTGTAATTTGGGTTGTATTACACCACATCTGACCTATTAGACACACCCGTTATTCTCAGCCTTGCTACTGTTTATTTAAAGGGATAGTTCACCCAAAAATGAAAATTCTGTCTTCAATTACTCAGCAAATCCATAAGACTTTCATTTTTGCAACACAAATAAATTTTAATTTCTGTCCCTCCATTGAGACACAAACTTCAAAACGTTCATAAATGCATATGAACCGAGCACGTACGGTTGAGCTTCGGTTTAATATATTTGAGTGCTCAGTGTATGTTTGCGAATCAATGTTTATATATGAATAAAAGCCTAAATAAAATGTGTTCATCATATTAACGCGGCCATGTCTCTTCAGAAGACTTGGATTAAACTGCTCGGTTCATTTTACGATCTCTTTATGAATGTTTTGAAGCGTCAGAGTTTTGGGTTTCAATAAAGGGACAGAAATCTCTCAGATTTCAATAAAAATATCTTAAAGGGGTCCGATAATGCCCCTTTTTATAAGATCTAAAATAAGTCTCTGATGTCCCCAGAGTGTGTATGTGAAGTTTTAGCTCAAAATACCCCACAGATCATGTTTTATAGCATGTTAAAATTGTCACTTTTTGAGGGTGAGCAAAAACACGCCGTTTCTGTGTGACCCTTTAAATGCAAATGAGCTGCTGCTCCCCGCCCCCTTTCAGGAAGAGGGCGGAGCTTCAAGAGCTCGTGTTAGCAGCTCCGATTACCTCACGCAGACACACACTGAAAATGTCAGAAACTGTTCAGCCTTTTATGATCAAACCGGAGTCGGACAATGATGGAGAGACTCAAGAAGAAGAGACACCATGTAGAATGAGACAGGACGTTTCTGAATGGTTAGTTGATGAGTTAACTATCTTCAAGTGATCGATTAGCATATTCTGTCATGATAATCTATAAATGGCTGGTGTGGGAACTGTTGTCAGACGCACAGAGCCAGAGAATATCTGCTGCATGAAGAGAGAACAGGGATAGTTTAGTTTAATTACGGTTATAACTTATGTTGTCATCTTGCTTTATGACATGCTATTGCATTTGTGTTCGTACTGTATCTCAATAAATGTGAAAGACGGATGACAGCTTGAGCGACTCCCAAATGTGCTCGACTACAACAACTCTTCTCAACATGTTCCCGGGGGCGGGGTTTATGTAAATTTTAGGGTTAGTGATGTCACTAACTCGTTGTAGGTCCCTACCAGCCGTTTGTTGTAGTCCTTAAAAAGCGATTTCTGTAAAAGAAAATATCTTTGAGCATCGTAACTTTGCAGATGTTGTTTCTGCTCAAACAGCAACATTACACACTCACTAAAGTTAAAAAAGTCAAATCATAATCAACCACTCCTTTAATTCTGAAGATGAACGAAGGTCTTGCGGGACACAAGGGTGAGTAATTGATGACAGAATTTACATTTTTGGGTGAACTATCCCTTTAATGCACCTTTTAGACATGGGCGAAATGTAAAATAAGAGGGATTTAGGTCCGTCTTAGGTCACATTTGACTGACCAGTCATAAGATCACATCAGGAACAGGTGGGAAAGGGACCAGACTCGCCTCTCGTCTGTCGGTTGTACCCGTGAAGGGACAACAGGAATATGAGGAGCTCAGTAAACGCTCGAGAGCCCTGCTGTGGTCGGCACCATCTCCCTGCTGCAGAACAACAGACACTGATGAAGGCCTTTGGTGGGTGTATTTTGCACCAGTGCAGAGCCTGATCTCTGACGTAACTCTGAAGCGCTGCACTGTATTTACTACGTCAACAGCGCAAGAGTCTGAGACAGACAAGAAGAAATTGTTGAATAAAGTCGCTATTTTTAGTTTTGTTATGCGTTGCAAAAAGTCCTTAACCATTTAGCCCTTAAAAAAGTAAGGGATCAAAACGGGTCTCTTAAAGGGTTAGTTCACCCAAAAATGAAAATTATCCCATGATTTACTCCCCCTCAAGCCATCCTAGGTGTGTATGACTTTCTTCTTTCAGACGAACACAATCAGAGTAATATTAAAAAATGTCCTGGCTAATCCAAGCTTTATAATGGCAGCCCAAAAAAGTACATCCATCCATTATAAAAGTGCTCCACACCGCTCCGGGGTTTAATAAAGGCCTTCTGAAGCGAAGCCATGCGTTTGTGTAAGAAAAATATCCATATTTAACACGTTATAAAGCAACGAAGAAAGTGCCGAAAAACGTACAAAGAAAGTGTAACACCTCTCGTAGTTCAAAGTTCGCTTTATTTTTTATTTTATAGCTAGTAGATGTCACGTTAACGCAGGCGTTAAAGCGTGCAGTATGATCTTGCATGACATCAGCCCGCCTCAAGTGCTACACATAAGGCAAACTGTGATTGGCCGCTTGTCCTTTCTCAGTGGGCGGTTCTTGTCAAGAATATGCGGCAAAACACAAGGACTGTCCTTTATAGCTAGAGGACTTGGGTCAGATTACCCGTGCGGTAGACGGCACTGAACATAGCATTATTAGCTGTAGTATTTTAAGTCGGCACAATTGAGGAGTGTTTGCTGTGTAGTGAGTCAGATTACATGTATTATTATGGATGCTTTCCTTCCCAGTCTCCTACATGTCCTGAATCAGTAGATTGCAATTGAGTTTTTGTGTTTTCACCACCATTCTTGTGACTTTCTATAAATACGGGACCTGTTATACCACGTGACGAGCGCAAGAGACACCTCGCTTAGGCTCTGTTATATCCAAGCCATGATCATAATGATCCCTGCTGAGCTGGCTTTATGCATTACATGTAGACAACAGTGTTTGCTTTGCTCAAACAGCAAGCGAACAGATCATTCATTACAAATGCAGAGACGCCTGCAGGTGTTTTAATTTATTTATTGTATGTGCTTGTATTCACCTAAGCGTAGCTTCACATCTCTGGCCCAGTTAACGGACATTTTTTTTGATCTGATCACTCAAATTATATGCATAACACATCAATCAAGTGTGTGTGTGTGTGTGTGTGTGTGTGTGTGTGTGTGTGTGTGTGTGTGTGTGTGTGTGTGTGTGTGTGTGTGTGTGTATATATATATATATATGTATATATATATATATATGTATATATATATATATATGTATATATATATATATATGTATATATATATATATATGTATATATATATATGTATATATATATATATATGTATATATATATATATGTATATATATATATATATATATATATATATATATATATATATATATATATATATATATATATATATATATATAATCACACACACACACACACACACACACATACATATACATATATATACACACATACACATATATATATATATATATATATATATATATATATATATATATATATATATATATATATATATATATATTAGTGCTGTCAAATCGATTAATCACATCCAAAATAAAAGTTCATGTTTACATAAATAATATAAATAAATTAGTAAATAATAAAAAAATTATTTAAATAAAAAAATTAATTCTCGTCATTAAACTAGCAAAAGTGGAATCGGACACGCCCTAAGTGCACCTGTGTACTTATATATATATATATATATATATATAAGTACACAATGTGGTATTAATCGCACATTAAATTTGGCTGAGAATTTGCCCCCAAAAGATCATTTAAAGTCATTGGGCCCTATCATACACCCAGCACAATGTGACGCCAGGCTCACTCAAGTGTTTTTTGCTAGTTTCAGTCTGACGCGTTCACGTCCAGCGTCACGTTGTTTAAATATCAAATGCACTGGCGCATCTGTTCGCCCATGGGCGTCTGGTCTAAACCAGGTGTGTGTTCAGGAGCATTGTTGGAGCGTTGCTATTTTGAGGAACTGAAAACGACTGCACCATTGACCAACACAAACCTGCTCTAAAGTCAATAGCGCAGTATTTTTTGTGTTATTTAAAGGGTGTGTTAGTAATATGAGCCTATAGGCGGTGCACAACGCGCATACACTCTGCTTATTACACACACAGGGACGCACCAGCACACACACGTTTTTAAATATTAAAAATAAAAGGTTTCCTCTCTAGAGAAGCGTTCAGTCTCTCCGCTCGCATGTAAATAGCGAATCCGCCATGGTGCGAGCACAACTGGCTTTTAAAGGGAAAGGGAGATGAGACTCTGATTGTTTTATTGCACGTTACGCCCAAAACACACCCATGACTCATTAAGAGACGAGGCACAACCATTTTGGACCATGCGCCGGGCGCGCCGACTGCGCCGAAAGTAGCTTTTGAGAGAAAAAAAATAGAATTTATTACACATAAGCTTTTAGGCTTCAATGGCCATGAGACTGAGTAAATGATGACAGATTCTTCATTTTTGGGTGAACTGTACCTTTAATATTTATTCATTTATTTATTTATTTGTTTATTTATTTTTTTAATGAAATGATACTCCAAATAAGAAACTAAAATTGCCAGTCGCTGGCTAAATGAGTAAGTTATTGAGCCATTCATTTGATTCGTTCAAATGGCTGATTGATTCAAGAATGAAGTAAATGGCTCTGAATGGGCCATTGAATCATTTGTTCACCCGATTGATTCACTCTCAACACGGATTCATTCAGAAAATGAAACCCTGCTGTGAGAGACGCACAACAGTTCTGCTCTGGCTTTATAGGTAATACTTTCATTGGCAAAATTGAGCAAACGCAGACAATATTGTGTCTACAATATAACACAATATTAACTGATTATTTTTTTTAACTGTTGTGTAAAATCAATATCACATTTGCACTCGTGCTATTCATGACAAATACAGCACTTGTGTGATATTGCTTAACTGTATCATACGATATAAATATGAGAACTCATATCTTGAGAAAATTGCACAATTGCAAGTTATAACGTCCAATTCTGAGGAAAAAATTTATATCACAATTATGTAAACTCGCAATTGTGAGAGAGTCAGAATAGCGAGATAAAAAGTGTTACCTTTTCTTTTTATTCTGTACAAGCTTCCATAGTCATAATGTATGATTAAGAGCTCATATTAAAAATAATTTTATAGTTAAGTCATGGCAATAAACTGTACGCCTTTTTAAAGACTTGGAGAGCGATATATGGCGTGATCCTTGTCTTTTATTCCTGTCGTAGTAAAATCGAAAACGTCCTGGAAAATGATCGCTGTAAAAGTGTGGGAACCCTGAGAAGAGTTTGTAAACCTGTGTTCACAGAAACTTAGGCTTTCCTGCAGTTTTCTGGGAGGGTTCAAATCTTTCTTGTGACGAAATTAAGTCATAAGCATTGTAATTTTACTACTGCAGTGTAAAGTAAAATTATAAATTTTCCTAATATGAAATATTCACTTTTAATTTACAGTCCAGTAGTGTTAGAATAGTAGTAATGTTATATATATATATATATATATATATATATATATATATATATAAGTATACCGCTTGGAGAAAATGTGAATAATTTTAACAAAATGAGAGATCATACAAAATACATGTTATTTTTTTTTATTTAGTGCTGTCCTGTATTTATAAGATATTTTACATAAAACATATTTACATATAGTCCACAAGACAAAAAAACAAATAGCTGAATTTATTAAAATGACCCGTTTAAAAGTTTATGAACCATTAATTCTTAATCCTGTGTGTCGTTCCCTGATGATCAACGGGTGTGTGTGTGTGTGTGTGTGTGTGTGTGTGTGTGTGTGTGTGTGTGTGTGTGTGTGTGTGTGTGTGTGTGTGTGTGTGTGTGTGTGTGTGTGTGTGTGTGGGGTTCCCTGATGATCCACGGCTGTGTGTGTTTATTAAGAGCCGGGGGTGAAAACTTTCTGATTTTGAAGATCAAGGTAAATTGTACTTAATTTGTCTTCAGAGAAACATGTAAGTATCTTCTGTTGCTTCTGAAGGGCAGTACTAAATGAAAAAATTGGACATCTTCCTGTTCAAAAGTTTTCACCCCCGGCTCTTAATGCGTCGTGTTTCCTTCTGGAGCTTCAGTGAATGTCTGAACCTTTTTTAATAGTTGTGTTTGAGTCCCTCAATCGTCCTCAGATCTCAGAATCTCACAGTCACTGCTGGAGAGGGTTCAAATATGCAGAAGATGCTGGAAAACTGAAGAACCTGCAGGACCTGGAGGATTTTTCTGAAGAACGTTGGTCAGTTTAACTGCTCAGGACAAACAAGAGACTTAAGAACAACCATCACAAAACACACACACAGCCGTGGATCATCAGGGAACCACACACACACTCACACACACAGCCGTGGATCATCAGGGAACCACACACACACTCACACACACAGCCGTGGATCATCAGGGAACGACACACACACACACACACACACACAGCCGTGGATCATCAGGGAACCACACACACACACACACACACACACAGCCGTGGATCATCAGGGAACGACACACAGGATTAAGAATCAATGGTTCATAAACTTTTGAACGGGTCATTTTAATAAATTCAGCATTTTTTTTTTTTTTTTCTTGTGGACTATATGCAAACTTTTTATGTAAAATATCTTATTCAGGACAGCACTAAATAAAAAATAACGCATTTTGTATGATCCCTCTTATTTTGCTAAAATGATTCACATTTTCACAGATTCTGCAAGTGGTTCACTTACTTTTTCTTGCAACTGTATAATACACACACACACACACACACACAAATGTCTTGCTATTCGATTCAATTCTAATCTCGATTCAAATCATATTTTATATGTATGTGTATGTATATATATTCTTATTTTCAAATAGTTACATTAATTAGTGCTCCAGCACTCTTTGCTATGGTACAAAAATTGGTACTGCGAACCATGCAATTTTACTGGTGTTTGTAAACCATTACTACTGAAATTTTTCTGTACTATATATAACAGTTTCATATATTTATATGTAATGCATACATATATATGACCTCCTTGGTAAACGACACTAAAATGAGATGCGTTAATACCATCTGTACGTTGGGCCTCAAAAATTACACAATCCATCAAGATGACAATTCATTTCTGTCCGTTTAAGTTTTACTAATGAACATTTAATTCATATTGTGTTTGTCGACGTTCACAAACACATCTATATAGTCTGAGGGCCAGAATTATTGCTACATCAAGTTCATCTTAGCCACGGCAGTGATTAACACCAGCCTGATCCGAAGCTTGTCCAGTTATTCGTGTAGTTTTCATTTACCATTGAAAACGATTTTTATAGGGCGGCTGTTCCACATCTATTCTGCATGTGAAGTTATATGGGCTTCCAGCTCACCATCAATAATTAATTGAACCATGGGCTGTTTGTCATATTGATACCAGCTTCCTGCGTTTAATATATACGGCCCCACGGCATCTGCATGTCCCTCCTGAGCCTCAGTAGATATTTACGGAGAAGGTGCGAGTCCAAAGCGCTCGACAGCAGGCCACAGAGGAGTTTCTCAAGGCGTAGAGGATGTTTTAAATCAGGAAGGCTGAAGAAAAGGAGCAATGTGACTCAAGGAGGGAGATAAAGGACTACAGTTTTACTGGCTCATAATTCATAGCCTTACAAATGCTTAAACACCGCTGTTGTGACTTGAATACAAATCAAGATCATTTGATCATTTTTATCCCAAGATGTTTTGTTCTCTGGGTTTTAGTGTATGGTGGTGGAGGAGGGCGGCTTCGTTCCAGATGCATTGAAGATTACGTTCAAGGTACCACAAACTGCAGAACTTTATTGGACTAATTAACGAAAAGTAGAGACTACAAACTTTTACTAAATACATTTTCAGTATTGTGACCGTAATGTATTGCGCATGCAGCTTTGTGGTCAAATGATCAAACACAATCTCCTAAACATTTATTTGGTTCATTGATTTGGACAGTTCATGTCCTGGGATAAAAGTTTATAGTTCGGATATAAACATGATGTGTCGATCAAAATAGAGCAAATCACCTTTTGAAAGTACCTTGGCGATTCAAATAACGGTTGATTAAATCATTATGCCACTAAGTGGCGAAAAGTGACTGTTAGAAAATGTATTTGTCATTGAATCATTCATTCAAGAGATTTGTTCAAAAATGCTGATTCATCCAGTAATGAAACGTGAATGATTCAATGACTCACTCATAAAGACTTCACTTGTTTCATTACTGGATGAATCAGTGTTTTTGAACGAATCTCTTGAATGAATGATTCAATGACTCACTCATAAAGACTTCACTTGTTTCATTACTGGATGAATCAGCGTTTTTGAACGAATCTCTTGAATGAATGATTCAATGACTCACTCATAAATACTTAATTCAAGAGATTTGTTCAAAAACACTGATTCACGCAGTAATGAAACAAGTGAAGTATTTATGAGTGAGGCATTGAATCATTCATTCAAGAGATTTGTTCAAAAACGCTGATTCATCCAGTAATGAAACAAGTGAAGTCTTTATAAGGGAGTCATTGAATCATTCATTCAAGAGATTAAGAGATTAAACGCTTATTAAACACAATCAGATATTATTTTGTTAATTGTTATAAAAAATGTTATTTTGTTTAGTTTGTCTGTTCAGAATCATGGGAGAATCGTGATCTCTATTTGAAACAACAAAATCGTGATTCTGGTAGGTCTGGATAGATTAGATGGTAGGCAAACAATCAGTTCTCGTGATCAATGTGTTGGATGCAGGAATAAAGTGAGTGAATTTGACAAGGAACATATTGTTATGACAAGGCGACTGGGTCAGAGTATCTCTAAAATGGCAAGGCTTGTGTGTTGCTCCCGGTCAGGATGAGGATTTACCAACAGTGGTGCGAGGAGGGACAAACACAATCCGGCGTCCATGGCTCATCGATGCACAAGGGCAGCGAAGGCTATCCGGCCTGGTCTGAGCCACCAGAAGGTCTACTATGGTGCAAGTCACAACATTTTAATGATGATTATGCGAGGAATTTATCACAACATGGGCTGCATAGTCGCAGACCAATCAGAGTGCCTATGATGACCCCTGTCCAGCGTCGAAAGCGCCTACAATGGGCACTCGAGCGTCGGAACTGGACCTTGGAGCAGCGGAAGAAGGTCGTCTGGTCCAATGGTCCCGTTTTCTTTAACATCACTTGGACGGCCGTGTACTTGTGCACTGTTTACTTGGGGAAGTGATGGACAACGATGATGCACTGTTGGACGACGACAAGCCGGTAGAGGGAGTTTGATGTTCTGGTCCATTCATGTAGACGCACATAATAATAGCCATGGACCGTTGGCTGAACGTCTGATGCATATGTCACACTTATCTGGAAACACTCAGGAGTTTCGAAGTCGTCATCTGATTGGTTGAATTCTAAAGGATGTCCGGCGAGACGTGTCACGTTCTTTAAAGGTCCGCCTGGAAACACATGCTGTGACGCCAAACTCCCTTGTGGAACTGCCAACTGTGACAATAAGCGCTTACCAGGGTCAGCTAAATGCTGGAATTTCAAAAGTATGTGAAGATCGCGGCTCCATTGTTACAGTAAACTTGCTCAGCGTTCTTTAATGAGTAATTTACAGATGCATGCCGGTCTGTTTTTTTCAGGGACGTTTTCATTTTCACGCCCCTAAACATGTGGAACAAAACGAACTGTGATTGGTTGCGTTACATGTCAGTCAAACGTCCTCTTGGGCGGTCCTTGACCAATGAAAGCTGCGATAGAGTCCAGACCTTCTGCCGTCAGTCTACCTAAACATTGTTGCAGAACAGGTACACCCCTTCATCAAGTAGGGGCTTTCGCACCGGGTAGTTCTAGGAACTTCGTTCTAGGAAGTGGCACCAGGGTGGTTCCCCGAGAAATAAATGTTCCCCTAGGGCCGTTTTCCTGGTTGCATTCGCACCGCCAGTAGGAACTCTGAAGTGATGTAAGCCGCGCTTGTTGTTGACGACACTTTGCCGACAGCTGGATTTTGGATGACGACATAGGCATGGACCAATCACTGAATAGATTTTTCTTAAGAATATTTTCAGATAAATTCACATTGAATGGTGAAATTCCTAAGAGGAGTTTACATTCAACACACAATAAAAAATTTTCAAGAGAATACGTTGATATACACATTGGAAATAAAAGAGAAACACGTTTTCTACCTTCTACACGGTTTCTAAACCTGTGTGCTGTTAACTGACCTGCCTATATATAGGCTAGGTTTTATGATATAATCAGCCACCACGGATTCCAAAAGAAAACCGAACTGGTGGGAGGAAGAAGCGCTGACAAAGATGCTGCCTGCTCTGTCCAAACAATACCGTTTGATTTAACTGCTCATCGTCAAACATTTCAAAAACATTCTCCCTCTCCTGAAAGATTTGCGCACATCTCTGTCTCCTCAGTGCCATCACAAGCCCCTACTGGCAACTCCTAACCACTTGAGACCTCTCGAGCTGTCTTAAATAACTGGGAGAGTAAGAGTGATTTCTTAGCTTTAAGAAATTTGATAACTTGCTTTTATACTTAAGTTTGAATGTAGAAGTACATTTCATGAATTCTCAACACCTAAGACTAAAGTGGCACTTTGAGAAGCTTGATAAATATGGGCCCAGATCTCAATCCAATCGAGCGCCTGTGGGATGTGCTGGACCAACTATTTCAATCCACAATGGCTCAACCTCACAACCTACAGGACTCTTGGTGCCAGAAACCCCAGGACCTTCAGGGGTCTAGTGGAGTCCATGCCTCTGCGGGTCGGCGGTACGCGGAGAACCAACAGCATGTGGGCAGGTGGCCATAAAGTTCAGTCTATTTCTCTGCTACTGATCCTGATGAGTCTTTTAATTGCAGAGAAGGGATAGACTCTCGTTCCACACAGTGAACGTCCTTCCCATTCAGAAGTAGTCCTTCAGCAGAAGGGGACTCTGGGTAATTGACAAGGCCTCTCCACTAATTGCGTTGCCTCCAGCTTTTTAGCATCAGTCTTACACTCCCTTTGCGCTCGCTCACATGCCCGCTCTCGTTTTCTCAGCTGATCTCATTTATTTAGCCTCTAGCAGGCTTATCACAGTCAAGGCAGCTTAGAGGCGTTCACGTTCCTCATCTGCATGTGTTTGAACTGTCATCCATCCTTTATCATCAGTGCCTTCCCTCTCTGTCTCTTTTATTGTTTCTCCTCTTTCATGTCTCTTGCCTCCCTTGATTCTCCTCATCACCCACATGCCTCCTACTACACTTGTGATCTTGGAAACACAGCAGCCAGCCGATGATTGGATGTTCGGTTGCCGCAGAAACTGCGAGGGTCGATGTGATTGGCAGTTCGAAAGCTGGTTATAGTCACTGACTGTGGTTGTTGATCCTTATGAATGGTTGCTTTTATTTTTATTGTTTTATATATATTAGTGCTTTTCTGGGTACTCAAAGCGCTTTACATGGAAGGGGGGGGAATCTCCTCAACCACCACCAATGTGCAGCACCACCTGGATGATGCGACGGCAGCCATATTGCGCCAGAACGCCCACCGCACACCAGCTGATTAGTGGAGAGGAGACTGAGTGATGAAGCCAATCAGTATATGGGGGTGATTAGGAGGCCATGATGGACAGAGGCCAATGGGCAAAATTTGGCCAGGATGCTGGAGTTACACCCCTACTCTTTCCGAAGGACATCCTGGGATTTTTATTGACCACAGAGAGTCAGGACCTCGGTTTAACGTCTCATCCGAAGGACAGTGCTTGTTATAGTATAGTGTCCCCATCACTATACTGGGCTGTTAGGACCCACACAGACCACAGGGTGAGCGCCCCCTGCTGGCCTCACTAACACCTCTTCCAGCAGCTACCTAGTTTTCCCAGTTGGTCTCCCATCCAGGTACTGACCAGGCTCAGCCCTGCTTAGCTTCAGTGGGAAACCAGTCTTGGGCTACAGGGTGATTATGGCTGCTGGATATTTATATTTAAATAAATAAATAGATTTTTTTTAAATGCATAATATATGTATTTTTAAATACATAATGTATTTTTTATATATATATATATATATATATATATATATATATATATATATATATATATATATATATATATATATATATATATATATATATATAAATAAAAATTTAACGAATTAAAATTAATAAATATATTTTTAAATAAATATAAATTAATAAAAATAAAAAATATAATAAATAAAAATATATATAAATAAAATAAATTAATTAAAATACATAAAAAATAATTAAATTATTATTTTTTTAAATAAATAAAAATTAATTAAAATAAATTAAAAAATAAATAAATTTTTTATATATATATATATATATATATATATATATATAAATTAAATATTTACATTTTTATTTTCATTTTTTTTTTTATTTTAAATTTATTATTTATTTATTCATTTAAATATAAATACATAAACCAAATAAATATTTTACATTTTTATTTAAAATGGTTTGTAAAATTATTTAAAATATTCAAACACTTTGTTTGGAATAACATAATAAATTTTAAATATTATATATTTAATGTTAAAATTGCAGGCGGCATTACCATAACATCCAGGCCCAAGCAACCCCTTTTCAAAATGCATTAACTGCATAACTTTGACCTCAAAGCATTTCACAACAAGTTTAACCATACACACATTAGCCAAAACTGGAGTGAATTTTTTTTTTTTTTTTTTTTTTTTTTTTTTTTTTTTTTTTTTTTTTTTTTTTTTTTTATATAAACAGTTCTTGCAGTGCGATTGGTCGGATAGGGGTGCCGACATATGGTGACTTTCAGCACAAGAGGATTCAAATGTGATGTGATGGCCAGAAACAGCTGTCTGATGCAAGTCTGCATGCATGGAGCACCAATGAAAAAAATCCTTCCCACTGATGCTTGCCACTCTCCTTGAGTGTTAATTCATCTGTGAGCAGCCAGAATGACTGCGAGGCACATGCATTACGAGGGATGACAGTGCTGCTTTGTTGCTGGTCATACTGGATCTGTCCAGTGAGAGCGATCGGGGCTGGACTTGCGCTCTCTTCTGATGCCTGTTTTGAGTCAGCATCATCGTCTGGTGTCCGTGTCTAACAGAGGAGCCCTTCTCTATGGTCTGATGTCATCTGGCCCACAGAGAACTCGCACTTTCAATGAACTCGCTTTTTAGCAAAGATGGGCACTCGCTTCTGCTTCCCCATTGATAAGGATTTCATTTTCGTTTTGACTCGGTTCTGATTCATCTTCAAAGAACAGGACTTATGAGTCATGTGTTTGTGAATCAGACTGCGTTGGTTGCATTGTATGTTTCGCAGTACACCAACGAATGAAACCATCAAACATGGCACATTATTGTATTAACTTTATTATATTACTATTAATTTTGATGATTAACTATTTGGTTGAGGGAGTTTGTTTAGCGGGACAGACTGCTTATTATACATCTATATAAATACATTTTTACACGGCCACATATATATATATTTTATTTATGCCTTTTATTTTCTTAAATATATTTTATTCCACCTATTATAATATTTAAAATGTATTCTTTCTTTTTCTTTTATATTTAGTTTTATTTATCCCTTTTATTTTAAATTTAGATTTTTATATATGATAGTTATTTAATATATTTATTTTTAAAATTTATCCCTCCTATTTTATTTTTTTAAATATATTTTTTTCAATTTGATTTTATATTTTATTTTTATTGATCCCTCCTGATTTATTTAATATTTAAATTATTAATTCATCCCTCTTATCTTATCTTAATTTTATTTTTTATTTTATCTTTGCAAGTGACTGCAGACAGTTGTTTGGTGCCTCGTCGCCGTGTCATTTTAAGGGTTTGTATGCCAGCAAAGCTGCATAAATAGGCTCTACGTTTAGCCTGCAGTGGATCTTGTAGGAGGAAGTTGTTCTTCAGCTTCACATCCACATCTCAGATGAGGTCCGGATCAATGCACGATCTAATTCAACATTACAACATTAACACCAACAGGAGAGACCAGAGGAGATTGCTGACAGCACAGAGCTGCACTGCGTGTAGGCAGGAGAGAGAGAGAGAGAGAGAGAGAGAGAGAGAGAGAGAGAGAGAGAGAGAGACAGAGAGGAGAGAGAGACAGAGAGGGAGGGAGAGACAGAGAGGGGGAGAGAGAGAGAGAGGGGGAGAGAGAGAGAGACAGAGGAGAGAGAGAGAGACAGAGGAGAGAGAGAGAGACAGAGGAGAGAGAGAGAGACAGAGGAGAGAGAGTAGGAGACATCAAGGATGAAGTGTAGATGCAAAGGAGAAATGACGCTTGTAGAGAGTGATCAGGAGGTGTGTTGAGTCAGAGATGTTCAGAATGAAACGCTACTCTTTAGTTTGGAAGGCTATGTACCCTTTGTACCCTTTTCACTTCCATCATAGTTGTGTAAACGTCTATAGTGATGAATGACTACAACAAATACGTTGCTCACTCAGCTGTTGTATTAGAAACAGAAAAAAACAGGAACTACTTTTCTGTAATTTAAAGGCACAATGTGTAAGTTTTTGAATTAAAATATCCAACTAGAACAATGTTATATATTTTGTTGACTTGTATACTTACATTATCCCAAATGTTTCCAAGAATGTTTAAATCCAGAGAAATAAGTGATTTTAACCAGGACACGGACCGTGTGTGTGCGTCGCCTATCAATGACATCGTACCCGCGTTACCCTCGATTTACGGTTTTATTGTGTAGAAACCATGGAAACACCAAAGGCGCTTTAATATATGATGTGTTTTATTAGACGGTGAGCCACTGTTTGGATCATTCATGGACAGAAACTAATCATTGTTCTACAGCTCAACACAGTTAGTCTTATTGTTTAAATCTGGTACTCGCGGTAAATCAAGGACACCATGTTTTACCATGCCTAATATGATCTCGCTCACTGCAGTGTGAACAAGTGTCTCATAGTAGCGCAGAGCGAACGTAGCATTATAACATCACTTTAACACACTCAAATGTGTGTAATATGATAAAACAGCGCTGCGTTCCCACACATACGCATGAGCGGAAGAAGAGGAAGCGCTCGTGGCAGAATAAAAGCTCCGCCCAATCAAGGAGTCAAGACACGCCTTTGTTTTGAATAAGAGACCTCTAGTGGCGAAAAATTACATATTGTGCCTTTTAACACAGAAATGTACATTTTATAGGGATGCACCGATACTGATTTTAACACAGGTATTGCGCGATACCGATATTTGTCACTTTTGTGTAAAAGTTCAAAAACACACGCATTAAGGTTTGCTGCATCATCGACTCATTTTCATTGAACATGGATTGGGTACATTTAACATTGAAGAGGCCAACGTAATAAGAGAAGCACAAAGATAAAATAGAAATAAGAGGTTAATCTTGCTATCTTATTAACATTAACTCATGTAATGTTATGTAATCAGTCAAACATATTTCTTTAATACATAGAAAGACATTATGCCTTCACGTAGTTAATAAAATATCAATTTGTTATATCGTTCTTTTTCATGCAATAGCCGATAGGCCGATAAATATTGGCAGCCGATACTATTACATTGTTTATAAATTAAAATATAAAAAACTTAGCTAGAATTATCATGTTAATAATTGAGGAAATATCATCACAGCCTGTGAAAACAGTCCATAATTTGTCCAAAAATGAACAGTGTCATTATATACATTATTTATTGTATGTTCTTTAAAATAGGGATGCACCGATATGAAAATTTTGGCCGATACGATAACCGATAATTGTTTATATTTGAAAGCCGATAACTGATATATTGGCCGATAAATCAAAATCAATTTTTTTGAGAGCCTGAAAAAGTCTCACCATTAAAGCCATGTCCCAAACACACAATTATAATTTTATGTAGCCGATATGACAGACTTGCGCATATTGCACTTAACTATATTTAATTTTTTTTTAAGTGATTCCAATCATATTTCAAGCAATTCAAAAACATCATGTGCATCTGAAGTGTCTCAGCTGAAGGAAACAATCCATTATATATCGGCTTTAATATATCGGCCAAATTTTCTTATCGGCCCAATAACGATAACCTTAAAATATCGAAAATATATCGGCCGATACCGATATGGTGGCCGATATATCGTGCATCCCTACTTTAAAAATAGTATGTGAAACTGCATGCATTAAATGTTTCATGTAATAGTTTTTGCATGATCTCATTGCAGTTTTTAATGCAGTTTGATCAAATGAGTAAAGACAGAAATGGAAGGTCATGTCAATAACATATGCACTATTTGCCAACTCTTTACATGTAGTGTACACTATAGTGCTCATCACAGCCAGGTTGTGTTTGTGTTGTAGAGTCTGGGTGTGGCAACACAGGATGGATCTGGGTCGAGATGTTCGGCCATGAAATGATCCATTCCGTTTCATGACGTGATCAGGAACGTTTTGCTATAATAATGATATCCGGCTTCACTGCTGCTTGCTAAACCTATAATAGCCCTGTCACGCTCTAGTGATCCAATAAAGATGTTTGTTGCGCTGTTGTGTATCTTTAACACTGTATTATATGTTTGCCAAGTTCACCTTACCGCAGGCCTTTCTCCCTCGACGTCTCAGATCAAATTACTCTGACAAAACAAGGCCTTTCCCGTTCTCCTTTTCTCTCCCGACACATCCGCAGGGCCGTTTTCTTTCTCGAATAGGAACGTTAAGGTTTCTTTTGGTTTAATAATGACATGTTAGCATGATTACATGTATCTTTTCTCTGGAATGTCTCTATGTCCCTTGCTGCCATCCGACTTCAGGCCATGTGGTTGTAGCGCAGTTGCTCTTCATTACAGCATGCAGAAGTGCTCCAGTTCTTTCGGCGTGCTCATCTCACCTGTCGTGTGACGCTCTCGCTCTCGTTTGTGCTGTAGGATAGTTATTCTCAGTTGTCTGCTGGGTGTCACCGGGGAATAAAGAAAGGGCGAGATGTGAAGCTGAAAATGGGGTCTCTATAAAAATAGCTAGTCTGGAGGTAAAAGCAGAGCGAACTGTTAAACACTGGAGCTGTTTAGTGATCTAAAACCAACACTACAGTAGGGCTGGGCGATATATCGAGTTTGTACAACATATCGATATATTTTTTGGAAACGATATGGAATGAGGCAATACCGTTTATATCGATATACAGTAGTTTGATACGAGCGCATCTGAAAATAGCGGAGTACGCAGAATGAGCTGATGCATGGAAAGTGCTTGATACAATTTGTCCTCAACATGACACATGCTTTATATTAAGGGCTTCAAAATAACTGGTAAGATATCGTTAACACGTATAGTTTAAAGCCCTGTCAGATGCTCTGAGAGAGAGATTTGTGCTGACAGACAGATAAATACCTGCAGTGTTTAATGCGTTGTGCTTTCCTCAGTGCATAACTTATATTTCACAGGTATATTCTCCATCTGTAAATTGTTAGAAAGTCATGCAAATATGTCCATTTTGCTGTCAGGAGAGGACGGGCCTTCTGCATGTGAATCTCCGTTAAAATTCAGGCTTACGTAAACGAGCGCCGGCGCGTGCATGCGCGACAAACAGACGGAGCGCAATACAATAGGAACGCAATAATTCTGACTAAAATATACATATTTCTAAAATATTTTTTGTTGGACAATAAATGTGCCATATGTAGAATTTTAAACCTACAAGTAATTATATTTTTATGAAAGTGACCATTATAATGGGGTAATCAAATGTAGGCTTATTTTCAACTAAAAATGCTTTTTGTTTTTATTTTCATTTTTAGTTTAGTGAATTAATTTTTGTTTTTAGAATGTAATGTGATTTTAACCCCCTTTTTGCACGTAATATATTGCATAGCCTACATTACATTCACTGTATTTGTTTATAGCCTTCAATATCAACATTGTTTTTAGGACATATTAATTATTATTAAAATAAATAGATTTTTTTTTTTTTTTTTTTTTTTTTTTTATCCAAATAGAAAAATGTAGAAAATACCGGGATATATACCGTGTATCGCCATTCAACCAAAAAATACCGAGATATGCTTTTTTGGCCATATCGCCCAGCCCTACACTACAGCACTAAATTTGAGATCAGGGTATTGGGATAGTCAGTGAGTACGAATTAGGAATGGGAACAGATGGATACTCATCTAGAGAATATTTTTTTATTTTTATTTGTTAAAATTTGACCGATATGGGTTTTTGCGGGCCGATACCGATATTAGGGAGTAAAAAAGGTCTGATATCGATATATCGGCCGATATTCTTTGTGTGTATATTATAGTACAGTACCCGTCAAAAGATTGTACGCACTTTCCCACTGATGTGTCCAAACTTTTGACTGGTACTGTATATAATAGTGTATACATAATATACATTAGGGCTGTGCTCAGAATATCGATACAACGATACATCGTCATGAACTCCTGACAATGCGCGTATCGATTCTGTGTGCTTTTAAATGTAACCAATTATCACGTGACGTCAAGTGGTGCCAATTTTAGCAACGCGAGCAGCAGTGCGAGACATTCAAAATGGATAAGAGGATTTTAAGTTTTAACAGTTTTTACTTTTATGGAATATGTTTTAAGTTTTGTTTAGTCATTGAGCATTGTTGACACGCTTCAGTGTCACTATAATTGACACTATAATTTAGGGCTGCGTAAAACATATCGATTTCTCTATTTTAATCGAATCTCATTTTTACGAACCGATATCGATTCTTAAATTAAAAGAATAGTCATCCGGTTTTCAGATGAATGAACAGAACATTGTAGCGCGCCTCCCATCCATTAAATCGCAATAATCTTTGTGCTTTGTTACTATTGATATGAAACAAATTCAGAATAAATAGACATTTAAATGAATTACTAGCCTATATAAAAAAGACATGTATAGTTTAAATTTAAATTCCATACACTGATATCTATGGAAGCTGCAATAATAATGCTTTCAATTATAATTTAAATAAAAGTTTTATTCATATCAGATACACATTGTGCATGAAACAATGAAGTTTGTTCTTCTCCCATGTTCACTGGCCACTTATATGTATTTCGGGGACAATTGATGAATTTGCGTGATGTAAACAGATCCTCTGAATTGCAAACTCATCGCTCGTTATATCAACTAACATGATCATTATAAAGGTGTTTAAATGACAAAACACATTCACTTCCACATATTTGACAATCGGAATATATCATAATTCATGATGTAGTTAACAAGTTTGTAAATATTTTGAATAAAAAAGGAAAACCGAAATAAACGCGATACTTATCTGTATTGTGACTGCATGACGCGTCGGCATGGAAATAATAGGCTACGTTCTAAAATAACGGTCGCGTTAAAACCAAAAATTCACTTTGTGGGCTGAGCTATAGACTGCCGACTTCAGGCGTTTCTTTGGTGGAAATAAAGCTTCGCTGTTTGGTCCCTCTGCCACTCAGCTGGTGCACCGGTGGTGTAAATTTGTTTTCGTTTTGTGCAAGTTGCAACAGTTCCGTTCCATGCAAAAGAAACACTCGGTGTAGCAGTGCCTTTACGGTTAATTAACCATGACGTTTTTAAGCGCGGTTAATCGAGAAATCGGTTAATCGCTGCATCCCTAGCTGAGACGCGTGGGCGCGTGTTCATATCAGCGGCATATACGCTGTTGCCGATATATCTGCGACAGGCTCATATCGGCCGATTAAAATTGGCAGGCCGATAAATCGGTCGGGCTCTAGTTAAAATGCATTTTCTTAACCCAGTTCATTGACTACTAGTAGTATGCCATTCATGGGTTTATCTACCTTTTAGTTTAAAGAGGTGATTGATTATGATTGTTTTAACGTTAGTGTGTAATGTTGCTGTTTGAGCATAAACAACATCTGCAAAGTTACGGCGCTCAAAGTTCAAAGCAAAGAGATATTTTCTTTTAAAGAAATCTCTTTGTAAAACGCAACTAAACGCCTGTATCTCTTTCTGTTTTCTTCTCAGGCGAAGTCATGTATATGTCACATGTGTGGAGCTCATTTAAATCGACTTCACTCCTGTCTCCATTGTGTGTTCTTCGGCTGTTTCAGCAAGAAACACATCCACGAGCACGCCAAAAACAAGAGACACAACCTAGGTAAGATGCACACGAGCGTTCTTCACAAAGACTTACTCGTACGCATTTCAGCTTCTCCACGTCTAAGGTAAGACACGCACTACACGGGCGGACGGACATGAGCACGACTCGAGCGCAGAACACACAATCATGACAATTAAACTCAGACAGAGACGATGAATAATGGACACACAGTCACAACGGGTCATTCAAGGTTTTGAGATGCGTATTGTAGGGTTTTATTTTTTCCCCTCAAATTGTTTTTTTTTTTTTTTTGTTTTTTTTTTTGTTTTTTTTTTTGTCATTTTTCTAGATTCCGTTGTAATGGTTACATTTAAATCTTAATTAAAAAGCATGTTTTCATGAAACTTATACAATTTAATAGTGACTTATTAAATGTTTTTATAAAAATTAAATTAAGGCCCTATAAAATCTAGGTCCCCCCCTAAATTCAGTGTTTTTAATTATTTTTTTGAATTGTTTTTATTTTTTTATTTTATTTTATTTTTTTTTTCCATTTTTCTGGATTCCGTTTTATTGGTTAAATTAAATTATGAATTAAAAAAAAAACGTGTAATTAATTTAAATCATGAAACATACAATTTAACAATGATTTATTAAATGTTTTTTTTATATATATATATATATATATATATATATATATATATATATATATATATATATATATATATATATATATATATATATATATATATATATATATATTTTACATAGGAAATATACAAAAAAATACATTTAAAAATATGTAATATAATTTTCATTTTTCTGAATTCCATTCCAATCAGTTTTATTAATCAAAAAGCATGTCTAATTTGAAATCATGAAACGTATAAAAATTAACAATTTATTAAATGTTTAACAAAAAAATAAAATTATGGCTCTTTGAAATCCATTTTAATTTTCCAAAACTTTCATGTTTTCTGATTTTTTTTATTTTTATGGTATAATCACATTTTAATAATCAAAAAACATGTCTAATCAACTTTAACAATTTAATAATTTGGTAAATAATTCAGTTTGTATTCTGTTTTATTGTCTGTTTTAATTTTCCCGTATTTATGATTTACAGTTAAGTTTAAAACATGAAGGAAAAATTGTGATGCTCCTTAAAAGGTTTATTATTATTATTATTATTATTATTATTACTTACAAGTACATTCTACTGTACAATAGTACCATATATTGATGACATTTTACAATAAGGTTTAATTTGTTGACATTTTAGTTAACAATACTTGTACATCATTTATTAATCTTAGTTAATTTCTACATTTACTAATACATTTTTAAAATCCAAAATTGTATCTGTTAACACTTAATGCACTGTGAACGAACATAAACATGAACATTATTAACTCACATTAAACAAGGGTTAATAAATGCTGTAAGGATATATTGTTCATTAATTCATGCGTTAACAAAATAGAAATATATTTGTAACACTTCGCAATAATTTCTTCAAGTTAAACCTTATTTTGACGGTTTGCGTTTCTTTTCCTGCTTTAATATTCAGAGACACTAGATCACTGTTTGATTAATTGTACAGCCCTACTTTTCTTTTATTCATCCAAAATTTGCCAAATTCAGTGTTATACTTCCATTTCTGTCCCGTCAGACATCGCAGAAATCGTAATATTGAATGCTTAATAGAGAAGTACTGGTTTAATTAAATAGCCCAGCCATACTTGCACCAAAATCCAATTTAATTTCTGCTCCAAAAGCCATAAAAAAGCCTTTTCTGATTGTACTCGACAAGCAAGAGGCAGCAAGTGCACAAATGCGGCTGTGGATGTTTGGATGGGGTCTTGGAAATCTCCCAGCTCCTTAATGCATCAGTGGCATGTAATTATCCCCTCTGTTTTAATGAGAAGGGGTGCCACCCTCCGACAACAAACAAATAAGAAGCGCAAACAGACGGGAATGTGGGTAATTATAGTGTGCGAGGGGATAATAGTCCCTGACTCCGTGTGGCTTGCAGTGTTTGCTTCCAGCGGTGGCTTAGAGTTCATCACCCACCTGTTTCAGAGGTTTGGGGTTTTTCCAAATCACCCCTGAGCTTCGCACGATGAATTTAATTACTTTCTACCCAGAGATATGAAGCTGCCATCTCTGTCTGCGATCTTTTAGGATTTCCTCTTGTGTGTTGAAAGAGGAAGAACCACCCATGATACGATATCTAACTGGAAAACGTTGCTTGTGGGTTACTCCCAATACTGACAACTAGGGCTGGGTATCGTTCAAACATTTTCGATATCGATACCGATACCTTGAATTCGATACCAGTTCCTGAACGATACTTTTTCCGATACCAATTTTACCAATATTATTTTTCCGTTTTAACATATTACATTATCTAAAAAAATTTTTTTTTAAAAACTTTTCAGTTTGTTGACTTTTTTGACTCATATAGGGTACAGAATATATGACTCGTGCATAAAGCTTGCCGCAAAAGTAGCCTAATGATTATGAATGTAAAAATAGTAAGGAGACATTAATTTTAAAGCATTAGTTCACTTTAAAATTAAAATTTCCTGATAATTTACTCACCCCCATCTCATCCAAGATGTTCATGTCTTTCTTTCTTCGGTCGAAAAGAAATTAAGTTTTTTTGAGGAAACATTCCAGGATTTTTCTCCACATAATGGACTTCAATGGCAACCAACGGTTGAAGGTTCAAATCAATGCAGTTTCAGAGGAAGGGCTTCAGAGGCTCTGCACGATCCCAGATGAGGAATAGGGTCTTATCTAGACAAACCATCAGCCATTTTCTTAAAAAAAAATAAACATTTATACACTTTTTAACCTAAATCGCTCATCTTGCGCAGCTCTGCAGCGCGCCACGGATTACGTAATCATGTCGGAAAGGTCACGCTAGATGTAGGTGGAAGTATAGTTCATTTCTGTAAGTGAGGAGAGCAAAATAAAGTAAACTGTGACATATTACACCCAAATATTCTTCATACAGTGACTACCAGTAAAATTGATAAAAATTAGGACCAAAATGATTCAGACACTTTGAGCTGGCCATGTTTTGCTGAAGTGTTTGTTCTTTAATTGCTAATGTGACCTTTGACACCACAGACTGAACAAAATGAAGCATTGCTTGAGCTAAACTGGTATTATCTAATTGTGTTCTTAAATTTAACAGCTGATTGTAATCCATTACATCCCTTTCTATCAAAGTTATCTGACATTATCAAGATGAATTTGTTCTGACAGTTTAACTCTGAGTTCTTGTCTTATTTTATTACCATTTTCTAAACTATAGTGAATAAATTGTGATAATGTGAGAAAATGTTGAGGGTGTCTGAATAAATTTTGGTTTGTTGGGCAAACATGTTTGTTCGACTGCAACAAAAGCGCCTCATCTCGTCTTATCTAGACTACTTCTGTCCTGACAGCATCCATATGTTTTTGAACCAAAAGTTTGTGCTCTAAAACATTTGTTCAAAAGTAGGCCGGAAAAGTGGTGTTATTTTGAAATATCCGAAATTAGCTTTATTTTTCGAAAAGGAGAGCATGAGCGTTCTCTTCTGTAACGCAGTTGGCAGTCTTTGTCACAGATGGCCTGAACAGTCAATAAAGAAGCTAAAATCGGAGAGGAGAACATGGCTCTACTGGTACTGTTGGACTTTGTTGCCCGTTTAAGTCTTACTGACTTAAAATAAATCTTATTTTCACTGATTTCTTGAACAAATCCAAGTTCTTTACAATAGTCTCAAAGTTGTGATGAAACAGCGGAAATAGCGACAGATTCTTACGTATTGTGACATACACCTGGATTATCGAAAATGAAAAAATGTAATCCAGATTCTATCCATCAGTTGTGGATAAAGCCCACCGTTAACTAATTGTGACCCTGGAGCACAAAACCAGTCATAAGTAGCACGGGTATATTTGTGGCAATAGCCAACAATACATTGTATGCCAAAAATCATTAGGATATTAAGATCATGTTCCATGAAGATATTTTGTAAATTTCCTACCATAAATATATAAAAAAATGTATTATTATTATTAGTAATATGCATTGCTAAGGACTTCATTTGGACAACTTTAAAGGCGATTTTCTCAATATTTAGATTTTTTTTTTTTGCACCCTCAGATTCCAGATTTTCTAATAGTTGTATCTCAACCAAATATTGTCCTATCCTAACAAAGCTTGTTTATTCAGCTTATTTCTTAAGCTTTTCAGATCAAAAAATTGACCCTTATGACTGGTTTTGTGGTCCAGGGTCACAATTGTACACTTTAGCAACTGGAGAGTTAAAAATTGCACTAATTTTACCATGGTGAATGTGGGACACAATAAAAGCAGTGACAAGAAAAATGGGGAAAATAGTATTAAAGTGCCCCATTATGCTTTTTTCCGATACTACCTTTCATGCAGTTTGTGAATGTAAAAGGTCTGCAAATAAAATAATAAATGGAGTTATTGTCTTCTGAAAGAAAGAATCCGTTCTGAACTGCTTGAAACGAGTCGTCAGTGATTCCAGTCATTCTGCTCGAACCTGCGTAGGTTTGTAACACATTTGCATAATGCCAATTGGCTGAACAGCGTCTGCTTTGCCCCGCCCTCAAACACTGCAGTTGTATCTGAGACTGGAAGAGTTTGGTTGGTGTTGTTCATGTGGAGAAGACGCTGTTTTCTGCTGCCAAAGCAAATCCACTTGGAGTAGACCAATCACAACAGACTGGGCCATCTGACCAATCAGAGCAAAGCCAATCACAACAGACTGAGCCATCTGACTAATCAGAGCAGAGCCAATCACAACAGACTGGGCCATCTGACCAATCAGAGCAGACTAAGCCAATCACAACAGACTGGGCCATCTGACCAATCAGAGCAGGCTTTCGGAAAGGAGGAGTTTAGAGTGACTGAATCCTTGATCGAACCATTTCAGACACTGTGAGAAAAGAGCTGATGCTGCAGTGGATATTATGAGAATGAAAGTGTTTTTTGACTTTGGATGCATGTAAACCTGTTATAAGAGACTCCAAAACAACATTAGGAACCTTTTAAAATGGCATAATAACGGCACTTTAATAGAAAAAAAACCATACATTATCCAGTGTTGCTTTAGTATCATTGATATACTATAGACCTGAGTCAGGGTTGCTCCGTGTTTAGTTTTTAACAGGAATGAAAATGAGGCTGAGGGACAGAATACAGTGCGTTCACTGGATTGTGCTGTTGTTTAACAACGACGCGATTGTTCAGCACTTTCAGTAGGCAAAAGGTCTTTTATACAGCGTGTGCCGTTAATCCTCACAGCCTCGATTTCATCGGTCAAATTTAATATGGCCTCTAACCTGACTTTTATTTTTCTATTTTAATTTTAAAGTAATTTTGTAGTGTTTTTGTCATCAAGTCCGAGTCCCTTGCCACTGGTCCAGTGTGATTTGTTTGACTCCAGGTGATATTTATCATTCATCATGCCTTAGGCATCACAGTGCATCCGCAGGATCATGTGACCGAGAGGCAGAACCGATCGCTGGAGTCTTGCTGCGTTCCCAGGTGGCGTTGAGGCGTCACTCAGTCTTTACACCCCGTGTTCCCCTCGGAGTTTGATTGAACATTTAATTAGGTTAGTCTCCGTACAAGGAGGGATATCTGTGAATGAGCGTGCCGCTCCCGAGGAGGAAAACTGTGATTATTCTCCGAAGACGGACGGGGAGTAATTAAGTCTGAATGAGCCGCCGTTTCGTTCGGCTTGTGAATCTCTGTTGTTGCCATTTGTTTAGATTGCATTTTGTTTTTCGCCCTCTATTTGCTGTGGCTGTTTTGTCGGCTCACACTTGTCAGGCTTGATCTCAGTGTTCTTTCCTCTTTTTCCTGTGCTGGTTCCCATGGTTACCTGAAGGCCTGCTATGCTTTTGGTTTATTCATCTGATGTGTGTGTGTGTGCGTGTGCATCATGCAACCCCACCTCCTTCTCTTGTGCAACTTCTCTTTTCTACTTGTCTAATCAAAATACTGTTTAAAGTCATCATGCATGAGTCACAGTATTTCACATTTTGATGGTTTAAAAAATACGTTTAAAATGCCTTTTATTCTTTGTTAAACTGATGTGTCACTTGTTCAGAGATTGTAGTGCTCGTAAAACATAATGACTATTATTATTTACCTTCTTTCTCACTTTTCATATAGACTAATAGCTCTGCAAATTTATAATGCTGATTTATAAATTGCCCATTTCTTGGGTCTTTTTTTAAATCTGAGGTATGAACGACCAGGGCTAAAATAGGGGGGGTTCATGAAGCTTTAAAGTCCCCATGAAATCAAAATGGAATTTTTTTTTTTTTTTTTTTTTTTTTTTTTTTTTTGGTCTTAATATGAATGTTAGCCTCACTGTTATCTATAAGCTCCAAAACAATGACAAAATTCGCATTTAGAAGATATAAGTGTTCAAAACTTAGTCTCTCACTTCCGCTATTATGGATCAATGATTTTCATGACTCGCTCTGATTTTCAGATTTCCTGTCCAATCAAATGCTCTCTAGAATCTGAAGCCCCGCCTCCTACATTATAAACAGATGCTGAAGCAGCGGCTGAAATCGCTCGTTCACACATTTACTATTTTCTACATGGTGAATGGCACCTAGTGCACTATATAAGGGATAGGGAACGATCAGACAGTGAGTGCACTATATAGGGGATAGGGAGCGGTCAGACAGTGAGTGCACTATATAGGGGATAGGGAACGACCAGACAGTGAGTGCACTATATAGGGGATAGGGAACGACCAGACAGTGAGTGCACTATATAGGGGATAGGGAACGACCAGACAGTGAGTGCACTATATAGGGGATAGGGAACGACCAGACAGTGAGTGCACTATATAGGGGACAGGGAACGACCAGACAGTGAGTGCACTATATAGGGGATAGGGAACGATCAGACAGTGAGTGCACTATATAGGGGCTAGGGAACGATCAGACAGTGCACTGTATAGGGGATAGGGAGCGATCAGACAGTGAGTGCACTATATAGGGGCTAGGGAACGATCAGACAGTGAGTGCGCTATATAGGGGATAGGGAACGATCAGACAGTGAGTGCACTATATAGGGGACAGGGAACGACCAGACAGTGAGTGCGCTATATAGGGGCTAGGGAACGATCAGACAGTGAGTGCGCTATATAGGGGCTAGGGAACGATCAGACAGTGAGTGCGCTATATAGGGGATAGGGAACGACCAGACAGTGAGTGCACTATATAGGGGATAGGGAACGATCAGACAGTGCACTATAACGGGGATAGGGAACGATCATATTGTATTCATAATAATAACTAACATCAACCTAGATTCTGTAAATGCTGTAAAATATTGATGTTTATAGTTAGTTCATGATGCCCAATGTATTAATGAAGTGAACCTTACTTTACACTTATCTAAACTTAAATTTTAATGAATCTAATGCGTCTTGGTTGGTGTGAACAGGATTATAGTTTAATAGGAATGTATTGTCATGACAATATTAAAGGAACATGCTGACTTTTTGGGACTTTAGCTTATTCACCGTATCCCCCAGAGTTAGATAAGTCCATGCATACCTCCATACATCTCCGTGCGTGCCATAACTCTGTCTGACGCACCCACTTCTAGCCTAGCTTAGCACAAAGACTGGAGGTAAACGGCTCCATCTAGCCGGGAACTATGTTCTCAGAAGGTGAAGCACTGCTACTTCTGCGGAGTGATTTGCTCGCAGCACCTGAGAAGCCCCGCGGTGAGGAGCAGAGAGTTCGCTCAGAGTTGGAGTAATAACGGTGCTTCTCAGGTGCTGCGAGCAAATCACTCCGCAGAAGTAGCAGTGCTTCGCCTTCTGAGAATATAGTTCCCAGTATGTATACGGTTAGAATATGGCTGTGTCTCATGTGACCTTGTTATTTGTACACGCTGTGACTATACACATCACAACATGTAAATAGGAAAATGTTGGCGTTTGTGTTGGATCTTTGTGCTAAGCTAGGCTAGAGGTGGGTGCGTCAGACAGAGTTATGGCACGCACGGAGATGTATGGAGGTATGTATGGACTTACCTAACTCTGGGGGATACGGTGAATAAGCTAAAGTCCCAAAAAGTCAGTGTGTTCCTTTAACAGCAGTATGCATTTAACTTCCATAATGTGATGCATTTGCAAGTGTGACAGAAATATTTCCATGGAAAATAATAAAGGTTGTTTAATTAAATAAAAGGTGTTTATCCATTAGGATTTGATTTGATCCATCATGGTCATTAGTATGATATTATTGGCTAATATTGCTTTAAATATTAGTTTTCATTGCATTTTAATAAGATTATGCAATGCATTTCTCGTCTTGCACTAATAAATCATAATCTTGCACAGTGAGACTAAATACATTAATTTAGGAAATGGGGTCGTTTTTGAGCAGATTTAACAGATTTACCACATGCCTGTGCTGATTGTTAACTTCCTGCCAGTTCAACTAGCGTGCATGATAAGACTTCTGTCCCTTTGCAATAACTGAAAATAGCCGTGCAAACATTCAGGCGCTGGGCGCTCTGCACTGAAAGCCACTAAAAGCTTCATAGTCCGAGCACCTGTCAGCAGCTTGTGCCAGGCTGTGCATTAGTGTCGTGTCACAAATAGAAGCCGGTCCCCACTGCTTCACTCCACCTGCGAACGTTTAGTGCGTCTGTGTGAAACAGACCATCATCAGGTTGCCATGGGAACTGAAAAACAGGTACTGCAACTGCAGGGTTGGAGGAATGGACGAATAGCACAGTGTAAAAAAAAAAGAAAATGCAACTTCTGTTAAGACAGTAAAAATGCAAACATGTTTACAGAACAACCTGTACGAATAAAACGGTAATTTTTATATATATATAGATAGGGGTGTGTGTGTGTGTGTGTGTGTGTGTGTGTGTATGTATGTGTGTGTATAATATATATATATATATATATATATATATATATATATATATATATATATATATATATATATATATATATATATATATATATATATATATATATATATATACAAAACAATCCAAAACACCATCATCATAACTCACAACACTAAAATAATGCAGTAAACATTCATGTAAAAACATACGATGTACCATAAACCTCTAATTTACATAACTGATAACAAGAAACATGATTATTAAAATGAAAAACCATCAAATGTGAAGTCACATAGTCTTTCACTGTAAATTATAAGATGATTTTTTTTTTTTTTTTGTGAAATGTCTCAAGGCTGCATTTTTATTTTATCAAAAATGCAGTAAAAATATTGTGAAGTTTAAAATAACCATTTTCTATTTGAATATGTCTTAAAGGGGTCAGGAACTGCATTGTTTTATAATGTTTCCTGGTGCACTGGCTGCTGTAAGACTTCAGTGTAAACGCCCACTGCTGTGATTGGCTGCTGTAAGACTTCAGTGTAAACGCCCACTGCTGTGATTGGCTGCTGTAAGACTTCAGTGTAAACGCCCACTGCTGTGATTGGCTGCTATGAGACGTCAGTGTAAACGCCCACTGCTGTGATTGGCTGCTGTGAGACTTCAGTGTAAACGCCCACTGCTGTGATTGGCTGCTGTAAGACGTCAGTGTAAACACACACTGCTGTGATTGGCTGCTGTGAGACTTCAGTGTAAACGCCCACAGTGAAATGTAGCGAATACAAATAAATAACACTCAACTGAGACATTCACTTTGTTGAAAATAAATAAGCACATTCCTAGCATTAGGATCCTTTGGAAGGTAATGTTATTTGTAGTCCATCCTGTATCGCTCTTCTCTCCTCGTCATCTCACTAACACGCCAGTGGGCGGGGCCAAAGTTGTGATGAAGAAGTAGGCGTTGATCTTCTGCGGAGGCGGTCTTTCACCATCTATTATAGGCTCATTCCACAATGAGCCGTTCTCTGGGCTTGGTTACAATAAAATCTGTTTTTGGACTAATAAGGAAGTTTTCAGTTCTGAAACTTACAGGATATTCTTATAGTATGATGACCTCTTATATGTCAAAAATATTTCATGACCCCTTAAAAATGTAATTTACAGGTGTCAAAAATATTTCATTTTTGCAGTCCTTTATAGTAAAATTAGTCTTTATTTACAGTGCACTGAATGAGCTTCAGAGAAGGATAATAATTCATAAATAATTCTCCTCATCCACTGTAACTATAGCATCAGTCAGGGCAAGAAGAAGCTGCAGGTAAAAGCGATTGCTCTCCATGACATTTCACAGAGGACGTGATATCGTGACACAAGTGGCGATGGATGTTCGTTGTGCTGCACCCTAATTATTATTCCCATCACTTATTAAAGGAGGCAGATTTGCTGCACTGAGCAATGCTTCCTTAATGCCTCATCCATATTTACAGGGCAGATACGGGAAGATGCAAACGTCAACTTCTCCAAAAGCTCTCTAATGTGTCCTTTCCCTCCTCTGTTTCCTTTCTCTCCTTCTCTTATTCAGCTATAGACCTTTTGTATGGTGGGATATATTGCTTTGTGTGCCAAGACTACATATACGACAAAGACATGGAGCAGATTGCCAAAGAAGAACAAAGAAAAGCCTGGAAACTGCAAGGTGGGTTCCTCTCACGCTGCCCTTCAGGTTCAACTTGGCCTGTGGCTTAATTCAGAAAATTAATATTCGAAACTGTCGCGTTGCGAGCCGCGGGGGGCCGAGAGTGTGTGTTTGGTTTGTGCCGCTGATAAGAGCTAATCTTTCATTATGTTCTTAAGCTTGCTATTGAATCTCCATAAGTGTGACATGTAGTGTAATCCTAAACTAGGTTTGTGTTTGCTGTTGTTTGCAAGGCCTCAAAATAATAGCGTTCAAGTTTGTCAATTTGCATTTTGAATGCTAGCAACGTGTTAAATTGTGCTAGCAACATGTTAACAACATGCTAATCACGTTATTGAGATGGTAATCAACATGCTAATTCATGTTAGCTTTGTGGTAAATCATGCTAGCAACCTGTTAAAACATGCTAGCAATATGTAAAATCATTATTTTAGCAATGTGCCAATTCAAGCTAGCAATGTGTAAAATCATGTTAACAACATTAACAACATGTTAATCATGTTAGCAATATGATAAAACATGTTAAGAATGTGCTAAATCATGTTAGCAATGTGTTAATCATGGTAACAAATTGATCATGGTAACAAATAGTTAGCATGATTAACACATTGCTATCATGATTTAAAAGTGTGAAATCATGTTATCATTGTGCCAATTCAAGCTAGCAATGTGTTAACTACCATGTTTTGCTAACATTGTCAACATGCTAATTCATGTTAGCCTTGTGGTAAATCATCTTAGTAACATGCTAATCTTGTTAGCAACATGATAGCAACATGTTAATAGTTAAGATAATAGTTACCAAAGTGTTAAAACATGTTAGGAATGTATTAAATCATGTTAGGAGCACGGTAGCGTGTTACAACGTGCTAAATAATGCTAGTATCTTATTAGCAACATGGTAGTCATGTTAACATGCTATTTCATGTTAGCTTTGTGGTAAATCATTCTATCAACATGTTAAAACATCTTAGCAATGTGTATAATCACGTTAGCAACATGTTAACCATGTTAGCAACATGGTAGTCATGTTAACAAAATGTAAAAACATGCTAAGAATGTGTTAAATCATGTTAGCAAATGTTATCAACATGCTTATGTCAGCAAACATGCTATCAACATGCTTATGTTAGCAAACATGCTTATGTTAGCAAACATGCTATCAACATGCTTATGTTAGCAACATGCTTTTGTTAGAAAACATGCTATCAACATACTTGTTAGCAAACATGCTTATGTTAGCAAACATGCTATCAACATGCTTATGTTAGCAACATGCTATCAACATGCTTATCATGTTAGCAACATGCTATCAACGTGCTTATCATGCTAGCAACATGCCAAACATGCTAGGAATGTATTAAATAATTTAATGTAAAATAGCTTTAAAATAGCTGCAGTTCTTTTTCATTAAATGCTTGTTCATTTTTACTATATCTGTCAAGTTACAAAATTATTATTTTCTAAACAGCCTGTGTTCATTTACAGATAAAAAAAGACACTACTGACACCAAAACAGCATCTCACATAGTGTAGTACGAGACTTGCTGTTTTGCTCACTAAGGCTGCATCTATTTTATTAAAAATACAGTAAAATAAGTGTTTTCTACGTGAATATATATATATATATATATATATATATATATATATATATATATATATATATATATATATATATATATATATATATATTATAGTAAAGTGTAATTTATTCCTGTGATCAAAGCTGATTTTTCAGCATCATTACTCCAGTCTTCAGTGTCACATGATCCTTCAGAAATCATTCTAATATGATGATTTGATGCATTTATGATTATTATCAATGTTGGAAACAGTTAAGATTCTTTGATGAATAGAAAGTTCATAAGAACATCATTTATTTGAAATGTCTTTACTGTCACTTTTATTCAATTCAGTGCAATTTGTATGAAATATAATGTGCATATTCTCTAAAAACATCAGGTATTGGAGAGAAATATTCGATGTGGGAGCCTACGAAGCGAGAGCTGGAGTTGCTGCGACACAACCCCAAACGAAGAAAAATCACAGCGAACTGCACCATCGGTAAGAACTTCATTTCCCATAGGCCACGTTTCTGAAGCTCTGTTGGATAATGCAGCTCGGCATGTAGACGTTGATTAGGTCTCTGCCAAAACTCATCTGTATAAAACCAGTGGGCTCAAATGATTTTCTAGTAGTCGGACGTCTAGAGACTGCAGTTTGCACAGGAGCCAAGACCACTCTTTGTTTCTTGGCCATCAGTTTTGACATTTTTTTCATCTTTTTTTTTTTTTTTTTTCTTCATGGCGCAGAGAGAGTACAGCGTGTGCACACACACACACACACACACAAGCAAGAGGAGATATGGACGCTGGCCATTAGAGAAATAATGGTTCTCCTCTCTCCCTTCTCTCATTTTCGCCTGTTTCCCCTCAGTCAGAGGGCCTGGCAGTGGAGTAATAGTGTTAAACGTCTGCACCACAGGCCCAGCGTAGGCGCTAAACGCCAGCCTCTCTCACACCCGGAGAAACGCACTAATGCGATTAGCCATATGAGAGCCGGAGCTTCCATTGATCATTTAGGACATAATATGGGCCATGTATGATGAATTCAGATGGATATTGTGTGAGATGGCTGTTGGTTTACAGACTCTGACTACACTGGAGGCGTCCGACACAACGAATCACGACACGACAGCTGGAAGAGTCCATTAAACACGCACCAATCAGCTAAGAGCTCCATGCTAGACTTAATAATTTTAATAACTTAATTTTTCTACTATTCTGAAACGACTAGTGTTGGGAACTGAGAGCCAGTTCTTATTCAGAACCAATTGCTTTTTTAAAACAAAAATACCATAACTGGCGCTAAATATAAAACATAGGACTGCCATGTAGTTTGATTCAATGTGAGCCAACCGATTACTGAACGAATGATTCTTTTGAGCTGGTTCTTTTTAGCTAATCAGAAACATAAAGCACAACCAGAGTAGTCAGATTCTCAAGGAAATGACTCTTTTGAACTGGTTCCTTTTTTTTTTTTTTTTTTTTTTTTGTGAATCATACACAATGTTGGAGCAGTATAGAAGGATTCCAAATGAGTGACTCTTTTGAACTGGTTCTTTTTAGCCAGTCAAAAATATAACGCACAACCAGAGTAGTCAGATTCTCAAGCAAATGACTCTTTTGTGCCAGTTCTTTATAGTGAATCGAAAACTTACAGCATGACCAGTTAAATGACTCTTTTGAACTGGTTCTTTTTAGTCAATCAAAAACACAACACAGAGAAGTCAGATTCTCTAGCAAATGATTCTTTTGAGCCCGTTCTTTTTAGTGAATCAAAAACACAGCGTGACCAGAGTGATCCAACCGATTCTTGAACAAATGACTCTTTTGAACTGGGTCTTTTTAGTGAATCAAAAACACACAGCTTGACCAGTGTGATCGCACGGATGACTTTTTTGAGCTGGTTGTTTTTAGTAAATCATACACAACTTGAGCAGTGTAGGCTCATTTCCAAATGAGTGAATCTTTTGAATCAAAAACATACAGCATAACAGAGTAGTTAGATTCTCAAGCAAATTACTCCTTTTGAACTGGTTCTTTTTAGTGAAACAAACTTGTACCACGACCAGAGTAGTCCGATTCTGGACCAAATGACTCTTGAGCCGGTTCTTTATAGTGAATCGAAGACATTACCAGAGTGATTCAACCGATTCTTGAATAAATGACTCTTTTTCAACTAGTTCTTGTTAGTGAATCAAAAAACATTACAGCACGATCAGCCAAATGACTTTTGAACTGGTTCTTTATAATGAATTGAACATATACATCACAACCAGGGGTGCGTTTCCCAAAAGCATCGTTAGCCAACCATAGTCGCAAGTTTACCAACTGTTGGTAACGACAGAACTTGCGACTGTAGTTGCTTCGGGGAAACGCACCCCATATTAGTCCGATACTCAAGCAAATTACTTTTTTGAGCCAGCGTTTTGTAGTGAATCAAAACCACACAGCGCGACCAGCGTGATCAAACTGATTCCTGAACGGATGACTCTTTTTGAACTGGTTCTTTTTAGTGAAACAAATTTGCACCACGACCAGAGTATTCCGATTCTGGACCAAATGACTCTTGAGCCGGTTCTTTATAGTGAATCGAAAACGTACAACATGACCAGTGATTCAACCGATTCTTGAACAAATGACTCTTTTGAATTAGTTATTTTTAGCGAATCAGAAACAACCAGAGTAGTCAGATTCTCAGTCAAGTGATTCTTTTGAGCCAGTTCTTTATAGTGAATCGAAAACATACAGCATGGCCAGAGTGATCCAATCGATACTTGAACAAATGACTCTTTTGAACTAGTTATTTTTAGTGAATCAGAAACATACATTACAACCAGAGTAGTCAGATTCTCAAGAAAAAATTACTGTTTTGAGCCAGTTCTTTTATAGTGAATCAAAAGTATACAGTGCGACCAGTGTAATTCAACTGATTCCTGAACAAATGACTCTCTTGGGCTGGTTCTTTTTAGTGAATCAAAAACACACAGCGTGACCAGCGTGATCAAACCGGTTCCTGAACGGATGACTCTTTTGAACTAGTTCTTTTTAATTAATCAAAAAAACCCGTGATCAAACAGATTCTTGAACAAATGACTCTTTTGAGCTGGTTCTTTTTAGTGAATCAAAACCTCAGCGTGACCAGCGTGATCAAACCAATTCCTGAACGGATGACTCTTTTGAACTAGTTCTTTTTAGTGAATCAAAAACACAGCGTGATCAAACCGATTCCTGAACGGATGACTCTTTTGAACTAGTTATTTTTACGTGAATCAAAACAAAGCGTGATCAAACAGATTCTTGAACAAATGACTCTTTTGAGCTGGTTCTTTTTAGTGAATCAAAAACAAAGCGTGACCAGTGTGATCAAACCGATTCTTGATCAAATGACTCTTTTGAACTGCTTCTTATTAGTGAAACAAACTTGCACCACGACCAATGTAGTCTGATTCTAGACCAACTGACTCTTGAGCTGGTTCTTTATAGTTATGTATATTATATCGCATTTCTCTCAATGGATCCTCCTAAATATTACACACTGCACCTTTAAGGCGTTCATCCAAAATTCTAATATTCCTACACAAGAATCATTAACCGAACTAGAATCGTTACCAAGCATCATGAAGTTACTTGCTATAGCAATGCATAAAGACATCTCATATTGTTTCAGGCGATGCACACAGTTTATTTTCGCTGTAAATGTCATGCATGTAGTTATAATGCTCCGCTCACGTCACCTGCGATGAGACTGAAGCGGGGGGCCGTTGTCAGCAGAGATGTGCTGTGTGTTGGATCAGGCGTGCATATGATGTTCAATCACTGGTGTGCATAAATAATATATTAGTACTTGAAAGTGCCACAGGAGGCGCCGGATGAGGCCGGACGCGTCTCTCTCTCCAGGTTTTCTCACTCTTGGCCTTTCAGCAGGGCTACGTGTTTTGGTCCAGTCTCTGTTTCTCCCATCTTTAACTAAACTCTGAGAAGCGTGAGGAGCAGATGTCTGAGCGCTGTAGGTTTGGAGCAGGGCCAGTCTCAGGCGTTAGCCACCCTGTGAGAGTGCAGGCCGTCTGTCTGCTCGTCCCAGAGCTCACGCGCCTCCGGTAACCCGTCGAACTGTACGAGCGGCTGCCCTCGTCAGCTCAGCAGGGAGGAGACTCTATCTGACAGTCTTCTGGGGTTATTCACTTCAGATTCAGACGAGGGCATTTACGCTGTGAAAATGGATGGTTTGCTTAATTTTAACCACTCGAATAGAAACGCCGTGACCTGTGCCATCAGACCTCTATACACTGACGACTTATCTCCATTTGCTTTTGTTTATAACAACTTTTATTTTGGATGCGATTTTAATCATGATAAATTTTTCCCCAGCTCAAAATTTTATTTATTGTTAGTCAATTTTATTAAGTAAATTAACATAATAATGTTGTTGTTGTTATTATTATTATTATTATTATTATTATTATTATAATAATGATTGCTAATAACAATGGTGATTTAAAGTAAACGATACAAAGTAAATGATAAAATAATAATTTATAAATAATTACTAATACAAAATGGTGATAATGGAAAATAATATAAAGTAAATGAATAAAATGTTGTTATTGATGTTACTATTATTATTAATAAAAATGTATAAATATAAATTAATTTAAAAAAATGAGTAAACAATTATATTAATGTATACTAATAATAATAATTGTATTTTTTAATAATAATAATAGCAACACTTATATTTTCTTATTCATTTACTTTATATTTACTTAAAAGTAAATATTACTTTAAAAGTAAAATGATAATAATAAATTATTAATAATAAAATACTATAAAAAAATTAAGT
>CM077187.1:2310285-2320285 GCA_039654105.1 Coreius guichenoti
CATCAAAGCATCCTGAACATAAGTGTATCACAGTTTCCACGAACATATGAACTGTTTTCAACATTGATAATAATCATAAATGTCTCTTGAGCATCAAATCCTCATATGAGAATGATTTGTGAAGGATCATGTGACACTGAAGACTGGAGTAATGATGATAAATTCAGCTTTGATCACAGGAATAAATTACGCTTTACTATATATTCACATAGAAAACACTTATTTTACATTGGAATAACATATGGCAATTTTTACAGTATTTTGATCAAATAGATTTAGCCTTCTTTCAAAAGCATAACATTTGTTTCTGATAGTGCACTGATTGCACATGTAGTGTCTTGTGTCATGCATGTCTCTGTCCGTGTGTGCTGTAGTTCTACTCGGGTCACCGCTCTCCTCACATTCCCTTCCGGCTGCTGCACCTCGTCTGGACTCACGCGCGACACCTCGCTGGATACGAGCAGCAGGACGCTCACGAGTTCCTCATCGCTGCTCTGGACGTGCTGCACAGACACTGCAAAGGTACCGCAGCCAATCACACGCCGTTGATTATTGTCATCCTTCCCAATCGAATGAAGCGCAGCATTAGCTGTTAATTATATTAGCTCCACCTGGCTGCTTTTCAGATGAAGTGGGTGGTATCGAGCAGGAAAGATGATGTGTGTTAATGGTGACCGCTGTATTTTAGGACTAATCTGCTGTCGGAAAGCGAGACAAGCCGGAACCGAATGCATTTCAGGCGGTTAAAGATGAAGGGTGTGATTTCTGCAGCACATCATCTGCCATTGGCTGGGCAAACAAGTAGCCCCGCCTCAAAATCACGCCATTGGTGGAGCCGGTGTTGCTGATCGGGATGTTCAAACGAACAAAACAATGTTGTGATAGTGAAAGTATTTTAACATCAAGAAAAATGTACCTTTTAAGTAGAGTTGCGCGATTTGGCAAAAAAATAAATAAATAAATAAACATTGCGATTTTGATTTAAAATGCCATTTAAAAAAAGCTTTGCTGTGTTTGTTTGTTGGGCTGCATAATTTGGCCACAAGTTGTGATTTTTATGTAGCAATATGACTTAAAAAAATAATTAATAATAGATCAATAATAGACATTTATTATATTTTATTATGCTTATTATGATTGTTACTAGATAAAATATGAAACAAGATTTATTAAACAGTGTAGTTTTAAAAAAAATCAAACACTAAAATAAAAAGTATTTAAAAAATATATAATAATAATAATAATAATAATAATTTTATTTTTATGTATCAATATGACTATACAAATAATAATAGATATTATTTTGTTATTAGTATTAATAAATAAAAATATGAAACGATTTATTAAACTGTAATTTTTTTAATAATAATTTTATTTTTATGTAGCAATATGATTGATTTTTTTTATGTATTAAACACTGTAATTTTTATAAAACTATTAAACACTAAAATGTAGTATTTAAGAACAAAGAAATGTAATAATATTAATTTCATTTTCATGTAGCAATATGACTATAAAATAATAATAGATATTATTATTATGGTTATTTACTAAATGGTTATTGGTTATTTATATTACTAAATTAAAAATGTGAAACCAAGATTTATTAAACACTGTAACATTTAAAAGGTTTAAAAATGATTCAAACACTGTAAAATAAAAAAAAAGCTATATAAAAAAAATAATAATTTCATTATGTAGCAATATGACTATAAAATAGATTTTACTATGATTATTAGTATTATTAAATAAAAATATGAAACCAGATTTATTAAACACTGATGTTTAAAATGTTAAAAAATGTTAAAGACTGTAAAATAAAAAATAGAGTTTAAGAAAAATATAATTATTATTATTATTATTATTATTTTATTTTTATGTAACAATATGACTATAAAATAAAAATAGATATTTATTATGGTTATTTATTAGTATTACTAAATAAAAATATGAAACAAGATTTATTAAACACTGTAACGTTTAAAAGGTTAAAAAAATACTGTTTAAGTTTAAAGAAAAAAGTTTAAGAAATTAATATAATAATAATAATAATAATCATTTTATTATTATTATTATTATTTTAAATAGGATGATTATTATTATTATTATTATTATTATTATTATTATTACTAAATAAATATATTTGGACAAAATAAGACATTTTGTGATTCTACTGTAAAATAAAAATAGAGTATTTAAATTAATAATTATTTTATTTTTTATTTATAAGTACAACTGTAAAATTGCATCAAGCTTTTATTTTGATCTGTCTCCCTCTAAAACATGCATCACATGTATGTATTCAGTTAAATCGCAGCGTTCTTCAGTTTTATTTCTCTGTTATCTCTGCCTTTAACATCCTGCAATCTATTTCACATTTTGCTGGATCATCTGTCAGATAGCAGGGAGATTTAATGCATGTTATTTCATAAAGATTACTTATATAGTACGTCAGCGCTTCACACGAATAACAAGTAGATCTTACATGAGAAGATTCGTGACTTTGTAGGATGAAACAATTCCTCCCTAAAATATTGATTCATGAGTGCGCGCATGTGCGAGAGCGAAAGAGTGTTTGTCGCATTGTACGCACCGGGGTCGGAGTCGGTGGGCGACGGGAGCAAGCGCTCCGAAACGGAGATGGAAGAGCGAGGAGGAACGAATCAAACCGGGAGGAAGTGAAGGGGGGAGGATATAGAGTCGGTAGACAGACCTCACTCTTCTTCCTGCAGTGTGAAAGCAAAGGGAGGGGTGTTTCTGCAGCAGTCCGAGCGCTGCTTTCTAATCAGACCTTCTCTTTCTCTCTCTCTCTCTCTCTGTGTGTGTGTGTGTGTGTGTGTGTGTGTGTGTGTGTTCATATGCTGCTTCCATGTCCGCTAAGGAGATGACAATGGGAAAAAAGCCAACAACCCAAACCACTGCAACTGCATCATTGACCAAATCTTCACAGGAGGCCTGCAGTCTGACGTCACCTGCCAAGTCTGCCAGTAAGACGAGACACTGCACGACGAGCAGAGCCAACATCTGTGTCAACCGTTCATACATCTGTTCTCGCATAAATTGACACATTGAATGAACTGTCATTCTGCTTGTATTTTGTGAATATGGCACTTTTAAAGGGACAGTTCACCCAAAAATGTAAGTTCTGTCATTAATTCCTCTCCCTCATGTCGTTCCAAACCTGTAAGACTGTAACCTGTAAGACACAAATGAAGATATTTCTGATGAAATCCGAGAGCTTTCTGACCCCTCCATAGAGCAATTTAACACTTTAAAGGTCAGAAAGGAAGTAAAGACATGGTTAAAATAGTCCATGTGACTCCAGTGGCTCAGCCTTAATGTTATGAAGCGTCGAGAATACTTTAGTGCGCAAAAACAAACAAAACAATTTCTTCTCGTCTGTCACTCTTACGCTGTTGACGTAGTAAATACAGTGCAGCGCTTCAGAGCTACGCCAGAACGCCGGCTCGCCATTGGCCGATGCTGATCACGTGATGACGCATGCGCACGTTCTGCCGCAGAACTAGGAAGCATCAACAGCATAAGAGTCTGACACAGACTAGAATAAATTGTTGAATAAAGTCGTTATTTTTGTTTGTTTTTGCGCACTAAAGTATTCTCGTCGCCTTTATTAACCCCCGCAGCAGTGTGGAGCACTTTTATAATGGGTGGATGTCCTTTTTTTTGGGGCTTCCATTATGAAGCTGGATTAGCCAGGACATTTTTTAATATTACTCTGATTGTGTTCGTCTGAAAGAAGAATGTCATACACACCTAGGATGGCTTGAGGGTTAGTAAATCATGGGCTAATTTTCATTTTTGGGTGAACTATCCTTTAAAAAGCTCCCTAGTCCCTACATAGGCAGCTCACTAGGTTTTTGGAACGGAGCCAGTGTCTCTGTATCTTGTTTTCTATCTCTAAGCCAGTTTGAATGCTAAATGCTCCTCGGCGCTACCTTGTGTTTAACAGAGGTATTGCATTGTGCATTTTATTGCACGTCGCATTCCTGCTGTTTCTTGATTATTCAAGTGCATCTATCAAGCCAATTAATTAGTGTTCTTTTCTTTGAAGTGGTGCATTAGTAGTCCTGAGGAAAGATCTGGTGTTTATTTAGTGTTTTCTGTCCGCAGTGGGGTTTCCACGACAATAGACCCGTTCTGGGACATTAGCTTGGATCTGCCGGGTTCGTCCACCCCGTTCTGGCCGCTCAGCCCGGGCAGTGATGGCAGTGTGGTGAACGGAGACAGTCACCCCACCGGAGCGACCACACTCACAGACTGCCTGCGCAGGTGCACGCGCGCACGTCCCGCTACAGCACGTCCGTATCTGTGATCGCTCCGGCCGCCACTGACTCACGCTTCTGCATTGCAGGTTCACCCGACCCGAACACTTAGGAAGCAGCGCCAAGATCAAATGCAGTGGTTGCCATAGTTACCAGGAGTCCACCAAGCAGCTGACTATGAAGAGACTTCCTATCGTGGCGTGTTTCCACCTGAAAGTAAGTGTGTGTGCGCATACATTTGCTTCTGTTTTGATGCAGATGAAAGTGCATCATGTGTTAGCATGTTAGCATCAGCCCATATTTGATATACTGTATATGGAGCAATATTGTATATATTTAATTGTGCATGCTTATTTTTAAATGCTAATCATTTAATAACACCGTTAAATGTAAACTTCAGCAAATATCAAAATGAATATCCATTTTTATACTGTACATTATAATGTTTTGATGCAATTCACAGAATTCTGTAATGAAGTGTGATTATGGTAATAAAAATGATAAATATATTCAAATTCTATACTACAGTGTAAAAACAAAATTACACACAGTAATTACAAAGTTTTGATATCAGAATTCACTTTTATTTCTATTATTATTCATTACTACTACTGTATTAGTATATTATATTTTATTATTATTATTATTATTATTATTATTATTGTTTTATGCACATTAGTATAGAATTTTAGTATATTTCTATCCATTTCTCATGTTATATTACCGGTATTTATTATTATGAATATTTATTATTATATTGAAGATAATATGAATGTTAAATGAAAAATGTGTAGAAATATTACAATTCTATAATCCTGTGTACTATTTAAAGCAAAGTTAAGTTTTGATGGCAGAATTCACTTTTTACAAATGTCTTTAACATTATTATTATTATTATTATTATTACTACTACTTTATGAATATATTATTTTATTCTTTTTATTTTATACACATTAGTGTATAATTTTAAGTTCTGTAAATTCATCATTTAATATTATTTATTATTAATTATAGCAACAAATAATAATTATAATTATCTTAAAGGTAATATGAATAATGTCAAATGAAAATATATAAAATTAATATTTCTATATTACTGTGTACTATTTAAAACAGTCAAGTTTTGATGCCAGAATTCACTTTTCACAAACATTATTGTTGTTATAACTAATAATACCACTGTGTATTAATTTATTATTATTATTTTATTATTTATTATTTTACCCAAAGTAGTATAGAATTTAAAAATGTCTATACATGTCTCATTTAATTATTTATTTTTACTAATAATAATAATAATGAGCATATTCTTATTAATATTATTATTATTATTATCATCATCACAATATATTTATTGGTCATTGGCCATAATATCAGCATAATTATCCTCGTTCTGACTGAATGTTTATATTGGTGCATCCGGAACTTCACATTCTGGCCAAGAACCAGCAAAATGTTGAATATTTTTCAAAGCCTCCAAACAACAAAAACTGCGTCAGAAGGTCTGTGGGGCGATCCGTGGGCCGAGCCTGGCCTTCTCTCCTTCTCTCTCCTCGTGTGTTTCTGTAAACCCTGTCTGCATCTTTCATTCCTCTGTTTTCTGCCGTCCAGCGGTTTGAGCATTCAGCGAAGCTCCGGCGGAAGATCACCACCTACGTGTCCTTTCCTCTGGAGCTGGACATGACACCCTTCATGGCCTCCAGGTACAGCCTCACTCATCTCCGCTGTCATCCTCATAGCCGTTATCAGAGACGGCAGCGTTCAGTGTCATTATGGAAAGGGAAGTAGAGTGACTTGGCAAGTTAAATGCTAATGTCCTTTGTGTTTGTCTCACAGTAAAGAGAGCCGAATGAATGGACAGTACCAGCAGCCAGTGGACTCATTAAACAATGACAACAAGTAAGTGAACGCATAATCACTGACTCAAAATACTGCATCATTTCCTGGGATTTTATTGCTAACGATAATTAGACAATATGTGTGTTTATTGTGTTGGTACCTTTGGCAGGTTTAGGGTTTTTGATATTCTTCATATTCTGTGGTGGTCAGTTCACAGCAGTGACACAAATGATCTTTTCCAATAAGTTTAAATAGATTGTTTTTACCTTTATAAAGCCATTTTTGTAACTTAATAAAATGTATGCATCATCTTTTGTCAAATTCTTATATTTAACCAATAAATTCAGTTAGAATAATGGGGACGATTAGATTCAGGAACGAAGCATTTGACTGTCTTAATGAGTGAGTCATTGAATCATTCATTCAACCAATTCATGCAGGAATGAAGCGTATTGAATCATTAGTTCAACTGATTCATTTAGAAATGAAGCATTTGACTGTCTTAATGAGCGAGTCATTGAATCATTCATTCAACTGATTCATTCAGGAATAAAGCATTTGACTGTCTTGAGTGAGTCATTGAATCATTCATTCAACCGATTCATTCAGGAACAAAGCATTTGACTGTCTATGAGTGAGTCATTGAATCATTCATTCAACCAATTCATGCAGGAATGAAGCATATTGAATCATTAGTTCAACTGATTCATTTAGAAATGAAGCATTTGACTGTCTTAATGAGTGAGTCATTGAATCATTCATTGAACCGATTCATTCAGGAACAAAGCATTTGACTGTCTATGAGTGAGTCATTGAATCATTCGTTCAACCAATTCATGCAGGAATGAGCATATTGAATCATTAATTCAACTGATTTATTTAGAAATGAAGCATTTGACTGTCTTAATGAGTGAGTCATTGAATCATTCATTCAACTGATTCATTTAGAAATTAAGCATTTGACTGTCTTAATGAGTGAGTCATTGAATCATTTATTCAACCGATGCGTCGTTCCTGAATGAATCGGTTGAATAAATGATTCAATGACTCACTCATGAATTGGTTGAATGAATGATTCAATGACTCACTCATAAAGACAATCAAGTTCTTTGTTCCTGAATGAATCGGTTGAATGAATGATTCAATGACTCACTCATTGAGACAATCAAATGCTTGGTTCCTGAATGAATCGGTTGAATGAATGATTCAATGATTTGCTCATTAAGACAGTCAGATGCTTCGTTCCTGAATGAATCGGTTGAATGAATGATTCAATGACTCACTCATTAAGACAGTCAAATGCTTCATTTCTGAATGAATTGGTTGAATTAATGATTCAATATGCTTCGTTTCTGAATGAATCGGTTGAATGAATGATTCAATGACTCGCTCATTAAGACAGTCAAATGCGTCGTTCCTGAATGAATGACGCATTTGACTGTCTTAATGAGCGAGTCATTGAATCATTCATTCAACCAATTCATTCAGGAACCAAATGGTTGTTGCTCAGAGATGCAAAGCAGTCCTGTGGTTTTGTTTGGAACTATTTTCATTGGTGAAATAGAGCAGAAACAGGCAATATTGTGTCTAAAATGTAAGTCACTTAATATTAACTTGTTTATTGAACTGTTGTATAAAATCAATAACACATTTGTAATCGTGTTGATATTTGGAGAAAAAAATGGCACAATGTGTGATATTGATTAACTATATTAAATGATGTAAATATAAAAGCTATACAGAGGTGTTTTTGCCTTGTTTTGAATATTGAGGGCATTTTAATAGAGTAAATCACGCAGTGAAAGTGTGCACTCTAAATGCACAAGCGCACTAGTCTAACCTACTAGACTACATCACGTATGCATGCACTATCTAGGTGTGTTTGTAAAGTGAGAGACATACTTGATAATGTCAGATCGCACGTTGTTAAAACAACAATCACGATATCGCAGACGATGTATATCGCACATCCCTAGTCTGAAAGCCCTTCTCTGTGTGTGTGGTGCAGGTATTCTCTGTTCGCTGTGGTGAATCATCAGGGCACGTTGGAGAGCGGCCATTACACCACGTTCATCCGGCAGCACAAGGACCAGTGGTTTAAATGTGATGACGCCATTATCACTAAAGCCAGCATTAAAGACGTTCTGGACAGCGAGGGGTCAGTCTCTCCTTCAGCTCTACACACTGTACTATGACCACAAAAACTAAGTGGACGTTTGAGTCACACTCAGTGTTGTCAAAAGTACCGACCGCGATACCAAGTCGGTACTGAAATTTAAAAAATGTGATGCTTTGAGCGCTGTTGAGCGGTATCGTAAAACACCTCTGACTGCTCACGTGCTTATCAAATATGTCTGTGATTGGCTACAATGATACAATAAATAAATATACATCAATGACGCTTTTCACAGAGCGCTTACACAGATACACACGAGAGTGTTTGAATCAGTGTTAATTTCGTTGACGAATAATTTTCATAATTATCGTCAACGACCTTTTTTCACTGACGAAAACGAGACGATAATTAAATAATAAACCAGTTTTGGATGACAAAAACTATGACAAATCTACCGTCGTTTTCGTCAACAAATAAAAAAACGAGAGGAAAATGTTAGGGAGGGACGATTAGGGAAGAGATCCTGATGTCCTGTGTAACGGATGCGCACATTTGAATTGTAGCGTGCGGATCTAACGGCGGGAAAACACGGCGCTGTTGAGCTTCTACAGGCTCACGCGACAGCGCTTCAGAGCGGCTCAATCAGTGAATAACACACATTTATGACAGGTAATTGTTTATGAACTAATGCTGAGCAATAATGATAATGTTTACTTTACGATGTTTATATAGTAATATGTTTTAGACGGTTGTAACAACGCATATTTTATCTCCCTCATCTGAACTGCAATAGTAAACGCAGACATTTCAAAATAAGAGTCCTGGTGTATTTCGAGCTTGTTTGTAATTAAAAGTCATGCATTATATATACGTTTTTTGTTACACAATAAACGATTTAATTTCATTCCCATTTAATTCATAGTGAGGAGGAAAGGCCGTATTTGACGCATATTACTCAAAGTATCAGGGTTATAATAGTTAACTAAAACCATTAAAACATCTTCATTACTTGAAATTAAATAAAGTTAACTGAAATTAAAAAAATAAAACTTATTTGAAGCTTTAGCTTAACCTGATATACTAACTAAAACAGAAATACAAAATTATAAAAACTATTTAAAAAAAACAAACAAAAGAAGTGAATTGAGCTCTCTTTCGTGTATTTTTGCGCTTGAACGGTCAAAAACACAATGACATGTATTCATGTAACAGTCAGTTATGTAATGCTTAAATGCTCAATGAATGCATTACAATTTGACTAAACTCATTAGATTTAGTCAACTAAAACTAGACTAAAACTAAAAACAATTCAGGCGACTAAAATAGGACTAAAACTAAATGGCATTTTAGTCAAAAGACTGACTAAAACAATCAAAATTAACACTGGTTTGAATGCAAGCGTCTATCAGCCTACCGGTCCGCTGGTCGACACCTGCTTGTGCTTTCTCCCGCTCTCAAACGCTCCCGTGCGCTGATCATTGTAGCCAATCACAGACATATTTGATGAGCGCGTGAGCACAATGGCCAGTCAGAGGTGTTTACGATACCGCTCAACAGCGCTCAAAGCGTCACATTTTTAAAATTTCAGTACGGACTTGGTATCGCGGTCGGTACTTTTGACAACACTAGTCACTTGAGTTTCATTGCATTCAAAACAAAATATCAAACTGGGGACTTTTTATGCTAAAAATTACTGCACTAGATATAACTATACTTTTATTTATTGTAATGTTTTGTTTAAAGTGAGCTTGTGCTTTCTTAA
>CM077187.1:2325285-2362785 GCA_039654105.1 Coreius guichenoti
CTGGATGCTAAAAGACTTTGGGGAGGATTTTATAAATGTTAATTATGTATCTATGTATAGTATGTATGTATGTAATGTATGTAAAACAAATCAATGGAAAAAAAATGGTGAAGAAAAAAGTGCTGTGTCATCTGATTTGCTCTCGGGCCTGAAACGAGTCCAGAATAACAGGAGATTTCTGCTTCCCTCGGGATGGAATTCAATAGCAATCTCTTAATTAATTTCAGCTCTTTCTATTCTTTGTTCTCTGCTTTTAGGTCATCTTTATTTCTGCTGGAAAAACAAATCAAATTAATTATACTCTGTTTTTCATGCACTGGTCAGTTTTGCGGGCTATTTTGCTTTATAATATACACTATATTGCCAAAGGTTTGGGACGCCTGCCTTTACTTGCACATGAACTTTAATGCCATCCCATTCTTAATCCGTAGGGTTTAATATGGAGTTGGCCCACCCTTTGCAGCTATAACAGCTTCAACTCTTCTGGGAAGGCTTTCCACAAGGTTTAGGAGTGTGTTTATGGGAATTTTTGACCATTCTTCTAGAAGCGCATTTGTGAGGTCAGGCACTGATGTTGGACGAGAAGGCCTGGCTTGCAGTCTCCGCTCTAATTCATCCCAAAGGTGTTCTATCGGGTTGAGGTCAGGACTCTGTGCAGGCCAGTCAAGTTCCTCCACACCAAACTCACTCATCCATGTCTTTATGGACCGACGCTTTGTGCACTGGTGCAGTCATGTTGGGACAGGAAGGGGCCGTCCCCAAACTGTTCCCACAAAGTTGGGAGCATGAAATTAGCATTAAGAGTTCCTTTCACTGGAACTAAGGGGTCAAGCCCAACCCCTGAAAAACAACCCCACACCATAATCCCCCCTCCACCAAACTTTACACTTGGCACAATGCAGTCAGGCAAGTCCCGTTCTCCTGGCAACCGCCAAACCCAGACTCGTCCATGGGATTTCCAGACAGAGAAGCGTGATTGGTCACTCCAGAGAACACGTCTCCACTGCTCTAGAGTCCAGTGGCGGCGTACTTTACCCCACTGCATCCCACGCTTTGGATTGCACTTGATGTAAGGCTTGGATGAGCTGCTCGGCAATGGAAACCCATTCCATGAAGCTCTCTACACACTGTTCTTGAGCTCATCTGAAGGCCACACGAAGTTGGGAGGTCTGTAGCTATTGACTCTGCAGAAAGTTGGTGACTTTTGCGCACTGTGACCCTCAGCATGCGCTGACCCCGCTCTGTGATTTTACGTGGCCTATCACTTCGTGGCTGAGTTGCTGTTGTTCCCAATTGCTTCCACTTTGTTATAATACCACTAACAGTTGAGCGTGGAATATTTAGTAGTGAGGAAATGTCAGGAATGGACTTATTGCACAGGTGGCGACCTATCACGGTACCACGCTTGAATTCACTGAGCTCCTGAGAGCGACCCATTCTTTCACAAATGTTTGTAGAAGCGTCTGCATGCCTAGTGCTTGATTTATACACCTGTGGCCATGGAAGTGATTGAACACCTGAATTCAGTGATTTGGAGGGGCGTCCCAATACTTTTGGTAATATAGTGTATCATCTTCCTTCAGGCTAGTGGAAAGAGAACATCCAAAATATGATTTAAGTGTTTATTTTATTATTTTATTTATCTATTTGCGTATAGATTTAAATTAGATATCTTTAAAGTTGGTGAATTTGAGTCAAATCTCCACTTCGGCAGCTTTACACACACCAAACTTTATGGTTTAATTCATATCTATATTCTGAAGGTTTGTTCATATATCATTCGCCTGGTTTATAGAACATCTCATTCCTTAAAACAGTGAAAATGTATTTTATTGTCTGTCTGTTGACAGTATTCTCTGATTTGAGTGATAAACAGAAATCCAAAATCACCTCTGTTAAAAACCTGTATATGTCATCAACATCAGACAAGAATTATGAACCTGACTTTATCTAATGTTCAGATTTCTCTTCTGGATATGTTTGCACATTACTGCATATTTAGTTAGATAATACCTCATTTGCATATTTAAACATTTCAGAAAACTTGTAATACAAAACGTCAGTGATTTAATCAATGGGTGAAAGTATGTTTTATTTTTTATTTTTATATATATATATATATATATATAATTTTTCCCTATTCACTTGTAGTGACAGCACAACAGTAGGGTTCAGGAAGATTTGTTTTCTCCATAGAAAAGTTGATTTTTATGGACTTGTCCAGATATATGTTGAGCTTCAAGGTTGTTAAACGATTAAATGTGTTTCTAAGACATAAAATCGTCTTTAGTTGCCGTCGTGTTGAGTAACACAGATGGTTAATTAACGTGTTACTATGGGCTGCTATACTTAAACCGTCCGCCATATTGGAACGGTCAAGGCAAGTTGACTGCAACCCTTACAGTTAGACGCATGTATGAATATCTCATATCTGCAGTAGACTTCAGCAGATGACTGCGCTAAACTAACACAATACAACAATACAAAGGAGTAAGCTAGCATGCCATTAAAAAGTTAGTGAAAGTGAACACATTAAAAAGTACCATTGTAAAAACCTGAAATATTGAGTTAATATGTCTAAAAACACAAACCAGCACATTCTCACCCGTGAAAGGTTATCCCATTTGTTCGGGAATTTAAATCTCGGCGGTTTCACAACCAGAAGCTGCGCATTGTGGCATCATTGATTCTTACTGTGAGTGACGACACACTGACCGTTCCAAGATGGCGGCCGCGCCGACGTGACGTGACTGGAGCGGTCGAATGTGGCATCAACATATCTATAGAGCCACTCCCGCCACATATGAAAATAAAAGCATGAACTGGTAAGTCATAATAATAACATAAAAAATCGAAATTATGAGAAAAATCGATGTTATAACCTAAAAAGTTGAAATGATCACATACTAAATTGAAATTGACAGTGAAAATTATAACTTAAAAGTCATTATGAGATTAAAAAGTCAATTTGATGTCAAAATTTTTACTTTATCTTGTAATTGACTCGAGTCATAATATTGACTTTAATCATATATATACATATATCATTCGAAGTCATAAATTTAACTTTTGTCATAATTTCAATTTTAGTGTCATCATTTTGATTTAGCATGTCATCATTTTGACTTTTTAAATCTTATTTTCGATTTTTGTCATAATCTCGATTTAGTATGTCATAATTTCGATTTTTAAGTCTTAATTTCGACTTGTATGTACTAATTTTGATTTAGTATGTCACAATTTCAACATTTTAAGTATTTATTTTGACATTTTGTCATAATTTTGACTTTTATGTCATAATCTCGATTTAGTCTCATAATTTTGACTTTTTAAATCTTAATTTCGACTTTTATATCAAAATTGCGATTTAGTACGTCATAATTCCATAATTTCAAGTATTTATTTTTGACTTTTTGTCATAATTTTGACTTTCATGTAATAATCTCGATTTAGTATGTCATAGTTTTGACTTTTTAAGTCTTAATTTCAACTTTTATATATTTTCGATTTAGTATGTCATAATGTCAACGTTTTGAGTATTTATTGACATGTCATAATTTCAAATTTTATGTCATCATTTCGATTTAGTATGTCATAATTTTGCATTCTCATCTTTACGACTTAGTATGTCATAACTACTTGAGTCTTAATTTTGACTTTTGTCATAATTTCGATTTAGTATGTCATAATTTTGAGTTTTTTTATGTCATAATTATGATTTACCAGAGGATGATTTTTTTTTCTTATGTGGCAGAAATGGCCTTCCATACTCTTGACTACACTTTTAAAAACTAAATATATGTATAGATATTTAATGGCTTTATTTGAAAGGCTAGTGGAGAAGCAACAGAGAAGGAGATCAAATATGTTGTCATATTTTACAGTTAATCACTTCATATTGCTGATTCAAGTATGGATTTTTTTCATTTATGAGTTATTCGGTTGGTTTTGATTCATGGTTCAGGAATTTTCTGACATGTCTATGGAGAAAATGAACGAGAAAGATGAAGATGACTTAAAAAGTGTGTTGTGCTCTAATAAATATAACATTTATTAAAACTAAAATGACATTGTTTTTCCATAGGAATTCTTGAGTGCGGTACAGTCACGTGCAAACATACATCTCTTCCTCAGCGCACTGACATTAGTATTCACATGCTGGTTTGAGTAGGTGAACATATAATCCTGAAGGGCCGGCTCTTGTCGGAGTGTGTGTGAAGCGGCTCTCCGGCCTGCTGATAGAGTGTGTGTGGCGCCGCCGTGGGGTCACACTCAGAGAAGCAGTAGACACAGGTTTCTGTCGCCCTCGGCCTGTCCTGATCCTGAGACACGTCATCAGCTCCAGCCACCAGAGAATCTGAAACAAGAACCGCTTTTATTTCCTACACATAAAAACACATTTTGGATATATTTTTTGAGACCCCCGCATAAATAGTGTAAAGAAGTATTGTTAATAAATAAATCTTTTTTTATATTAAAAATAATGTTATATGACAAAATTAATAAATATTATAATAATACGACATGAAAATATAATTCAGTATCATACGATTACTATAATTACAGTCAGCCCAATTAACTTACTTTAAGATATAAGTTTGGAAACATGATAAATTAAAACAAAAACATATTATTATTATTTTTTGGAGAACTATATAATGTTATGAGATCCCAGCATAAATAATAATAATGTGTGTGTGTGTGTGTGTGTATATCTATATATATATATATATATAAATGAAGAAATATAATAATAATAATATGACATTAAAATATATTTCAATATAATACAGTCAAAAATATAGAAATATTGAATAAGTTTTGAAATCCCATCATAAATAATAAAGAGGAGTACTATTAATGAATAAATAATTAAATAAATGTTTTTATATAAAAAAAAAATGTTATGACAAAATGAATAAATATATTAATATGACATTAAAATACAATTCAGTATAATACTGTCACTATAATTAATTACAGTCAGCCCAATTAAATAATTTTTCCAAACATATATTTTAAAATAATTCTAAATAAAAAAAAAATAACAACAACAAATAAAAACAAAACATTTTTGAGAAATATCTATGCTTTGAAATCCACGCATAAATAGTGTAGAGAAGTAGTGTTAAAAATATGTAGTGTTAACATAATAAATAAAAATAAATATGATAATATATACAGAATTAATAAAAAATTAATTTTATGACAAAATGAAGACAATATAATAATAATAATAATATTGAATATTTTTGAGATCCAAAAATAATAGACGAGTATTGTTAATAAATAAATTAAATAAATATTTTAATATAAAAAAAATTATGACAAATTATTAATAATAATAATAATACGACATTAAAATATAATATGTACTAAAATATATAACGTACTATAATGTATAGTAATGTAATCATGTTTTGAGTAGTGTTATTATTGACCTTTAGATGATTGTCCGTGTTTGTTGGGCTGCTGTTTCTTGGTGTCCAGCTGCTGCTGCTGCTGCTGTTTGGCCCTCTTGAGCAGCAGCAGGATCGCAGCGGTCAGTGTGAACATCAGCACTGTCACACACACACCGAGCAGCGAGTACAGCAGCGCCTCCGAGTACAGCGCGGATCTGCCCACAGCGCGCCCTCTGCTGGTGACCAGCGGCACTGCAGACACGCCCACGGGCCTCTGCGTCACGGACACTGCATCTGATGACACATGCGAGTAGAAGGGACACTTTCCACCGGTTTCACAGACACGGCTTAAGCTAGTCTCAGACTAAAATGCATGTCTGAGCTATTTTAACTGAAAGCAACTTGCGCTGGTATATCTTAAAATATGTCACTGCCATTGTTCTGTCTCAAGATGCACACCAATAATGTAATTATGTTTATAAAAACTACTTAAATGTCCTAATTGAACTAAGGCCTAATCCTGGCTTAGTCTAAGCCCTGACTGTGAAACCAAAGGCAAATTTATCAGGGCAGGTTTATTTTTTTAACAGGGGCTTAAATAAATACCTGCATTCATTCATTACCTGGGTCATTCCTGGCATTCGGTGCCTTTTGTGTTCCCAGTAAACATCATGATCTTATTGACCTTAAAATATCGAACAATGTCAGTTTTAAACCTGTCTTAGTCATTAATAACACCATTTGAATTCTAAGCATATTAAAGTTGATTTTGAACAATTTCATGATATGAAGATATATATATATTTTTACACATATCAGTAAAGATTCTCTCTAATGTATATAATATTTTCTATTGTTACATTTATTTTAGCAATTATAATCATTTATAATTTATAAATTTATCGATTTATTGTCCATCCTGATATTTTTGACTACTTTCCCTTTAAATGAAAGTTTGGAAAAATTAAATGACATTTATCATAAAGCTGTAATCACTTATTTGAAGGGGAAACAACCTGGGCAAGTGAGTGAGATCCTCTATTATTTTAATTGTCTATTTTTACCCTTTTTTGATGTGGTCAACCTTAGTACGTCCACCCTGTTAAGGGAAAAATGTAAAAAAAACAGTTTTAAATGTATAATTTTAAAGACCATGCCATTCTTTATTTGATAATCCTTCTTGTTAGCTTCTCTTTGCTCAGACGCGGTGCAGTCCACGCTGTTACACTATCTCACAAAAGTGAGTACACCCCTCACATTTTTGTAAATATTTTATAATATCTTTTCAAGGGACAACACTGAAGAAATGACACTTTGCCACGATGTAAAGTAGTGAGTGTACAGCTTGTATAACAGTGTAAGTTTACTGTCCCCTCAAAATAACTCAACACACAGCCATTAATGTCTAAACCGCTGGAAACAAAAGTGAGTACACCCCTAAGTGAAAATGTACTTTTGTGAGATACTGTATATCTGAGGTGCTAACAGAGTGGATAGTGACTGTGAAATTACTTTGTTTAAAGTTGAAGAAGTCTTTTTTGGCAAAGTTTTACATATTGTTTCCATCCAAATCTAGTTAAAACTAAAGTAATATTATAACTGGTGTACATGAGAGATCATCCATCCATCCATTCTTTATACCTCGTGTCCACCCTGTTATTATTTTGTCACCCTGTTATCACTAGGGTTGGGTACCGTTCACATTTTAACCGGTACCCACTGAAATTCAGTGCCGGTACCCAACGGTACCTTTTTTCGGTACTTTAGGGATGTTTATAGAAGTGTTATTGACACTATGCCAGAGCTGCCTTGGTCTCTGTCTGCCATTGTCTGTGATGTTTGTTTACTGTAATATTTACCAGTAAATAGTAGGCTACTAGATACTTAATTCATTTAATTCATAAAAACAACCATTTTAATATACTGTATATATATATTTTTTAATTTCATTTCTATGAAAAGATTTCCCACAAATTCTGTGTATTTTCTGGTAATCAAACGGACATAAAACATTAATTTAATTTATCTTTTAATTTAATTACACAAACTTTTTTGTCAAAGTGCTGCACACCTGAGCGTTATACTGTTAAAATTAAAACATGAAAGAAAAATTTTGATTTATTACTTAAAAAATAAAGTTTTGATCATTTATTATTATTACATTAGTGTTAGTATTATTATTACATTGAGACGTATCTAAATTCTACTGTACAACAGTAATACATTTGTCAAGTTAAACCGAACTTTTATTTTGACGGGTTGCCGTGTGCGTTTATGATATGATGGTAGTTTTTCTCAAATGAAACGGTAAAATGCTCATGAAGTGGCTCTGAGCGGCTCTGGAGATGAAGTTCATGCATTCATGTCCTTGTATGAGACGGCAGAGATGGAAACACGCGACCGTCACGCGTGATTCAGTGTGTGTGTGTGTGTGTGTGTGTGTGTGTGTGTGTGAGGTAAATTAAACCGGCCATCTGCGCCATTCATTCACACAGAAACATGCAGGATCGGTATTTAAATGATCTTTTTGTGGTTTAATATTCACAGACACTCGTCTATATCACCGGATGCGTTCTCAGGTACCGAAATTTGGCACTGATTGATTTAATGTGAATCGGTACTCGGTAGTACCGACGTAATTCGGTCGATGCCCTTAAAAGTACCCAGTTCGGTTCCCAACTCTAGTTATCACTTTGTCCACCCTGTTAAGCATTTTTTATAATAATTCAAAAAGAATCCGCAAAAAACATTCTAATAATTCAGTAACAATGAAAATTTACTGGAGTATCAATAATGAAGTACTTTAAAAAGTAAACAAAAACACATATTTTGGGAAACGATGCACTGAGAAAGTAAGTACAATTCATTCACAATATTCATATTTTCTGATCATTTATTAACTGATATGCTTTTAAAGGGACAAAAGGACATGAGTTGTCTAAGATAATGTACACATCAGTGCCCATAAATTAGAATCATAAGTATTAGAAACTGTAGTTCATTTGTCCCTAACAGGGTGGACATTTTTGATCTTCCATTTAATTTATTTTGTTTAATAAAAGGTTACATTTATTTTCCCAAGCCCAATTTTTTTTTGATTTTCTACATTTTATATATTATTTTTTATATTTTATTCACAATTTATTTATTTTATTAGCAACTGTTAGTCACCATGAAATCAAAATTGACAATTCTTATATTTTTATGGAACACTCTTAATGATCTATCCGCGCACATTATTATTTGTTTTAAATTCATGTGCCTCCTATAATCTTGAATCAAAATAACTTATTATAACATCTTCTCTGATGATGAGGGCGGGGCGACCTGTCACTCACACAAGATCCACCAATAGCAAACCACAACCATCCAATCAATTCCCCACAGACAAAATCAAGCCCCGCCCTACATTTGTTCTTGTTTGTGAAGTGTTTCACTCGGATATACAGCACAATAGAAAAGACCAGCGCCACTTCTGTTTCATGCCAAATTTAAGCTAACAACATTTTTTAAAGCCTTCATTATCTGTAATTTTAGTAACTGCTAAGCCGCCACTATCAGCAGCCAGTATTTGAAACCACAGTGCATTTTGTGAATTTAAAGAAGCAAAAAGGAATTTAAAAGCTAAAATGTCATGTATAAGTGCGGTTTAAGGTCATGTGACTCATTCCTCAGTGAGTCATGAGGACGTACACATGCTTTACTCACTCTTGCAGGCATCTGAGCACGCCGAGGGGTGACTGCCACACAACTCAGAGCACTTCAGACACTTCTTCAGCAGTCGGTCGTAGAACTGACCCGACACGGCTTTACACCTCCAGGCCACTGCCGACACAAGAGCACACACGTCCTTCATCAAGCAGGACTCTGGGTTAACTCATGAGCTACAGACAGTGTAACTTACCACAGTATTCAGAGCAGCGTGTGAGAATCACAGGGTTGTGACAGACCAGACTGCAGGACACACACTCCCGCACCAGCCTGTCCATGTACTGGCCCTCTCCACAGCGCTGTGCCATCGCTCAGTCCCCGAATAACACCTGGACAGCCCGTGGTTTATATGAGTCATGAGTGACTAACAGGTGAAATCAGTGAGCTTTCTGAATGAAGCTTAAACACACTTCTGCCTTTGAAAAATGAACTTTTAGTTTCTCATGTCAATCTTATCTCTCATGTTCATGCTGGTAATTAATCACACAGAGAAGCTGATCTTCAAATGACTTATTAACAGCAAGGTCGGTAAGATTCAGCTGAACATGAATGTATGGATGAGGACAAGATTTTAGATTCCATGGATTTGATAAATGTTTGCTAGTTTTACGTTGAACTAAATTATATTTATAAGTGATTTGCTTGATTGACATAAAATTATATTAATGATTTTATATATATATATAATGTGAATAATATATATATATATATATATATAAACTATAGATAATCTTTTGTTAGTTTTACGTTGAACTTAAATATTTATTATATTATATTTATAACTGATTTGCTTGATTGAAATAAAAATTTAAATTAATCATATATATATATATATATATATATATATAGTAAAATATATGATAAATATATTAAAATACATGATAAAATATAATAATCATAATAATAAAGCATTAAACTATATATGTATTTTTACATTATTTATATATTTATTACTGTGTATATATATATATATATATATATATATATATATAATATTTATTTTTAAAAAAATCTAAAATATTTATTTATTTATAAACAATACTTCTCTATTTATGCGGGGAGATACATACATACATTCATAATAATAATGCATTCATTTGTACTTGTTTATATATATATATATACACACACACACACACACACACACATATATATATATATAACATTATTTTATTAGAATGATTAAATACATTATTAAAATATATATTGATTTATTAAATATTTATATATATTACTTCTCTACACTATTTATGCTGGGAAATCTCAAACCATAGATATTTCTATAATTGTTATATATATATATATATAATAAGCATTCGAATGTACCGTAAACTGTTATTTATTAAACTGTTAGAAACAACATTAACACATGTCCGGTTACACTTTATTTTAAGGTGTCCGTGTTATATTATAATTATACTCTTAAGTACTGAGTAATACTAATTAACTACATTTTACTTAAAGGGGTCATGAATTGAGAAATCAACTTTTCATTCAGCCTTTGATATATAAAAGTTCATCGTGATATGAGAATATCCTGTAAGTTTCGGAGCTGAAAACTTCCTTGTTAGTCAAAGAAAAGCTTTTATTGACACCAGACCCAGCAAACGAGAGATCTCAGAATGTGCCAACCCTTGACGTCATCATGTGGTGAAACGCCGCGTCAACAGAAGAAGAAGAACGCCTGATTCTGTAGCCCCGCCCACCGACTCGTGGAGCTAAACGGATCGCGCTACCGAGCAATAAACATTCCGCAGATAGCAAGATATTGCGCTGTGCTACAGTCGCTGCATAAGCTTCCTTCGGATTCTAATATTAGGAATGTGTGTGAACTTTATTTTTAATGAAGTTCCAGCTCACGTGCGTAAGACATTGCACGTTTGTTCGCTTCATTTCACCGCGGAATCGTTTGTAAACAAGACACGGGTCGAGACTGGATTTGCAGACATATTGAGATTAAAACACAATGCTGTGCCTTCTATATTGGATCCGACAGGAATGGTGCAACACACTTATGTGAGTAAAACATGTTTTTTATATGTGATAGTATTGCATTGTTACAGATCATTTGATATCTACTGATTATGTGTACGTGTCTAATCAGTCACAGAAGGGTCCAACTATGAAGGATGTAGCTTGTCAAACAGACACACAGAATTTGGGTCGAACATGTATGGGCGAATCATTCCGGTTGCCATTTTTCCACATTGGACGTTTTCAAAACAATTCCCCACGTGTACTGACGGGGGAGTCGAAACTAATTATAATATGCAAAACTGTTATCCAATCATAGCAGTGGGCGTTTCCTTCCAAGTCTTCAATGCGCACGTTCATAAAAACCGAGCGTTCCAGGAGAGAGGCTCAAAACCAGGGTAGAAAATAGCCTTTTACTTATTTATTATGATGTTTTTGAATGTAAAAACCACGCGAACCTAATAAGTTGACCTCAGACAACAGTATAAAAAAATTAAAAAAGCCAGTTCATGACACCTTTAATATAGGGTTGGTTAAGTTGCATGCAATTATACATATTATATAGTTATTATTACAGTAACTACATGTAACATGGACAAAGTTCTTACAGTCCATTAATCTTAATTGTAAAATTCAGGTTCGTTTTTTAAAATCAGCTTCATAAGGGTTGTGAATCTGTATAGCCTGTATATATTAAGCACATTCACTACTCTTTCTACATTGAAAAAAAAGAAATTTTCACTCCAAAATTATAATAGTAAATTTTACAAATAATTACAAAGAAACGGCAAGTAACACATTAGATTAAACATGAAATTGTGAAGTAGAAAGACTAGAAATACTCAAAAAGGCATGTTTTATTTCAATCTTTTCTCTTCCTTTAGTGTATGTTAGTTTAGTGATGACTTACCTCGTGTGGGAAATAAGGCATGAGCTGGTCTGTCGTTTAGTTTCTGTGTGTGTGGGTATATTTGTACCAGCAGATGATTTGACTGTAACCACACACAGTCTCATGAGACCACACTGCTGCAACTGCTTTCATTACATGCAGATAACGTCTGATTATTTCATAGTATATTATACAAATAAATCAGAGAACATGAAAACATTTTGGAAGTGGAAGCAAAGGAGAAGAACTTTTTGTAAAACCTGAAACTGTTGCATTAACTCTTTCACTGCCAGCACCAGCATTTTTGATAATTTTCAGATTTTTCACAAAACTTCACAGTCATTTCCTCTTCATGGGTTCGACACTTCATTCAGTAACGTTAGACAGTTTTAATTTATATGCTGTTTATTGATTTTGATGGTTGCATTAGCTTACATTAAGCAAAGCTTGGCTGTGTTTGAAATCGCCCGCTAAAACCCTCATTCACTATTCCCTACATTACTCCACTCATATAGTGCACTTGAAGGAGTGAATGAAAACGAGTGAGTGAATTCGGCCGGTTGTGTTTGCTGTTTAATAAAAAAATTAACTTAGCAAACTGGCAGCTCCAGTAATGAAAAGATTTATCTGTAATGCAAACTTAATTAAACAATTTAATAATCAATTAAAGCAGAATTTATTCGCTGTAGCCACATTGGACCAGCGGTTTGGAAAATGGATGGATGGATGATTCAGCTGCAGGTGCCATCTTCTGGCGAGATGCTGGAATTCATTTGGCGCGTGACTCTCACAGTGCATTATGGGTATTCTCTAGTCGTTGAGCATACATGGGTTGGACACTCGTTATTGCGGTGCATTGTGGGATTGAATGAGTGCACTCGATAACGTCCACTAGTTTTCGGACACCACTACAAATGGCTGTCCCTTCAAATAGTGCCCTATTTAAGGGTATAGGGGGCAATTTCAGACACAGTTTCTGTTTCTTCTACGCTTGTTTTTGGATCCTTTGGATCCATTTTAGAAGATGCTTAACAGCATATACACCAATCAGGCATAACATTATGACAGGTGAAGTGAATAACACTGATTATCTCTTCATCACGGCACCTGTTAGTGGGTGGGATATATTAGGCAGCAAGTGAACATTTTGTCCTCAAAGTTGATGTGTTAGAAGCAGGAAAAATGGGCAAGCGTAAGGATTTGAGTGAGTTTGACAAGGGCCAAATTGTGATGGCTAGACGACTGGGTCAGAGCATCTCCAAAACTGCAGCTCTTGTGGGGTGTTCCCGGTCTGCAGTGGTCAGTATCTATCAAAAGTGCTCCAAGGAAGGAACAGTGGTGAACCGGCGACAGGGTCATGGGCGGCCAAGGCTCATTGATGCACGTGGGGAGTGAAGGCTGGCCTGTGTGGTCCGATAAAACAGACGAGCTACTGGAGCTCAAATTGCTCAAGAAGTTAATGCTGGTTCTGATAGAAAGGTGTCAGAATACACAGTGCATCGCAGTTTGTTGCGTATGGGGCTGCATAGCCGCAGACCAGTCAGGGTGCCCATGCTGACCCCTGTCCACCGCCGAAAGCGCCAACAGTGGGCACGTGAGCATCAGAACTGGACCACGGAGCAATGGAAGAAGGTGGCCTGGTCTGATGAATCACGTTTTCTTTTACATCACGTGGATGGCCGGGTGCGTGTGCGTGGCTTACCTGGGGAACACATGGCACCAGGATGCACTATGGGAAGAAGGAAATCCGGCGGAGGCAGTGTGATCCTTTGGGCAATGTTCTGCTGGGAAACCTTGGGTCCTGCCATCCATGTGGATGTTACTTTGACACGTACCACCTATCTAAGCATTGTTGCAGACCATGTACACCCTTTCATGGAAACGGTATTCCCTGGTGGCTGTGGCTCTTTCAGCAGGATAATGCGCCCTGCCACAAAGCAAAAATGGTTCAGGAATGGTTTGAGGAGCACAACAACGAGTTTGAGGTGTTGATTAGGCCTCCAAATTCCCCAGATCTCAATCTAATCGAGCATCTGTGGGATGTGCTCCTTAGGAAGGTGCACCTTGGGAGTCATAATGTTTTGCTTGATCGGTGTATATGGTATTCATTTGCAGTTTGTGAGCTTGGATTAGGAGATAAAACAGATGTAATGTTCAAACAGTTTAAGTCATCTAGTGACATTTAGCAACAATTTGAGCAGGCTTTAGCTACTTTCCATTGAAAAAAAGGTGCGTTCACACCATGTCGTAATAACCGTAACTGTAAAAAGCCTTTACATGCTTGTATAACTTGTAATTACAACTCGTAATTTTCTGAGAGCTACGACTTTTAAACTCGCCATGAAATCAAAATCGTTTTTTGGCTTTTAGTATGAATATGTTAGTCTTACTGTTATCTATAAGCTAGTGTGTTCCAAAACAATGACAAACTTTTAGAAGATATAAGTGTTTAAAACGTACAGTCACTCACTTCCGCCAATATGGATCAATGATTTTTATGACATCACTCTGACCTTCAGCTTCTCATCAGATTTTCTGTCCAATCAAATGTTCTCTAGAATCGGAAGCCGCGCCCCCTAAATTTGAAAAAGACGCTGAAGCAGCGGCTAAAATCGCTCACTTGTTCACACATTTACTATTTTCTACATGGTGAATGGCACATAGTGCACTATATAGGGGATAGGGAACCATCAGACAGTGCACTATATAGGGGATAGGGAACGGTCAGACAGTGCACTATATAGGGGATAGGGAACAATTCAGACAGTGCATTATATAGAGCAGGGGTGGGGAACGTTGATCCTGGAGTGCCACTCTCTTGCAGAGTTTAGCTCCAACCCTGAAAAAAAAACACTCACCTGCCTGTAGCTTTAGTAATCCTGAAGACCTTGATTACCTTCAGGCAGTGATCAGACAGTGCACTATATAGGGGATAGGGAACGATCAGACAGCACATTTTATATGGGATAGGGAACGATGAGACAGCATATTATAAAGGGGAAAGGGAATGATCAGACAGTGCATTATATAGGGGATAGTAGGCAATGATCAGACAGCACATTATATAGGGGAAAGGGAACGATCAGACAGTAAACTATATAGGGAACGATCAGACAGTGCACTATATATGGGATAGGGAACGATCAGACAGGGCACTATATAGGGGACAGTAGGGAATGATCAGACAGTGCATTATATATGGGATAGGGAACGATCAGACAGCACATTATATAGGGGAAAGGGAACGATCAGACAGTGCATTATATAGGGGATAGTAGGGAATGATCAGACAGCACATTATATAGGGGAAAGGGAACGATCAGACAGCACATTTTATAGAGGAAAGGGAACGATCAGACAGTGCATTATAGAGGGGATAGGGAACGATTAGACAGCACATTATATAGGGGATAGGGAACAATCAGACAGGGCAATATAGAGGGGAGAGGGAACGATCAGACAGTGCACTATATAGGGGATAGGGAACAATCAGACAGGGCACTATATAGGCGATAGGGAACGATCAGACAGGACACTATATAGGGGATAGGGAACGATCAGACAGTGCATTATATAGGGGATAGTAGGGAATGATCAGACAGCACATTATATAGGGGAAAGGGAACGATCAGACAGTGCACTATATAGGGAACGATCAGACAGTGCACTATATATGGGATAGGGAACGATCAGACAGTGCACTATATAGGGGATAGGGAACAATTAGACAGGGCACTATATAGGGGATAGGGAGCGATCAGACAACACACTAGGGGATAGGGAACGATCAGACAGTGCACTATATAGGGGATAGGGAACGATCAGACAGTGCACTACATAGGGGAAAGGGAACGATCAGACAGCGCACTATATAGCGGATAGGGAGCGATCAGACAGTGCACTACATAGGTGATAGGGAACGATCAGACAGTGCACTGCATAGAGGAAAGGGAACGATCAGACAGCATATTATGTAGGGGAAAGGGAACGATCAGACAGTGCACTGCATAGGGGAAAGGGAGCGATCAGACAGTGCACTACGTAGGTGATAGGGAACGATCAGACAGTGCACTGCATAGGGGAAAGGGAACGATCAGACAGCACATTATATAGGGGAAAGGGAACGATCAGACAGTGCACTGCATAGGGGAAAGGGAACGATCAGACAGCACATTTTATAGGGGATAGGGAATGATCAGACAGCACATTATATAGGGGATAGGGAACAATCAGACAGGGCACTATATAGGGGATAGGGAACAATCAGACAGGGCAATATAGAGGGGATAGGGAACGATCAGACAGTGCACTATATAGGGGATAGGGAACAATCAGACAGGGCACTATATAGGGGATAGGGAACGATCAGACAGGGCATTATATAGGGGATAGGGAAAGATCAGACAGTGCATTATATAGGGGATAGTAGGGAGCAATCAGACAGCGCACTATATAGGGGATAGTAGGGAGCAATCAGACAGCGCACTATATAGGGGATAGGAACGATCAGACAGACATGATTTCCATTGGGGCGAATGAAGTGTGGTTTCACGTTAGTGTCAAGTGAACCGCTGCAGCTCTGGTCCAGAGACACGATAGCACAGAGCGGATCATGTGATCCAGACGGTGCAGACCAGAAAACGTATCAGACCCGTTTGAATTCTACACAGAATGATATTTTAAAGCGATATGGAGGAGAAATGGTTAGAGATTATGAGGAAACTGCAGCTTTACCGAGCTCAACGGCTCTTGACCGAGCTGTGATATAAACGAAACGCTACTGGCTATTTTAAAAAAGGGGAGGAGGAGCTGTTCCCCTGTCCACTTTGTTTCTTGTGAAACAGAATTTTTAAGATCTGAATGCCCTCGTGCTGCAACATGAACTAAATGACTAGACGAGCTCAGAGGGAGAGAAATTGTTCATATAACGCAGCGCAGATGACTTGCATAATCCTCTGGGGGGACATCACTCAAGTTTTGATTCAAAAGATGAACATTTCCAGCCATTACATTCATCTTTTCAACTCATTTTTATGCCACTGATGTTTGCAGACAACACAAAGAGCTTCCCCCACATTGTTTTATTTCATAAATCACAATAAAATGAGTCATGCTGTTGTGTTCAAGCCGAAACTAATCACACACTCATTTGAGCACATCCTTGCACCTGCAGTTCTTTTAAATAGACTTCATGTAGACAAGTGTGTTTCTTAGACAACCTACAGAAACCAACAGAAGACCTATTATAGGGTCTGTGCAAGCATGACAGTGCAGTGTGTGACTGGGGTTCAGTGAAGCCGAACCACACAGACAGATGGTGGCTCGGGACAGGAAGAGCGCACTCAACACTCACACCTGTTGACTCAAAATATGACAGTCAAAGTCTCATTTTGTAGATGATAAACGCTGCATTAATTATGTTTTTGGTTTCATTGTGTGTCAGACAATGAGAAATGCATGGGGAAGCTACACATACGATAACGTTTTCATTACAAGGCACAGTGGGATTTCATTTGATGGTTAATGTATTAATTTTTGATCATATTTTACAATACACATGTCCATATTCTGTAAAAACTATGTATAGGCTTGCTCAAAAGTGCAGAAACTGTGAAAATGTGAATAATTTTAACAAATTAAGAGGGATCATACTAAATGCATGTTATTTTTTTATTTAGTGCTGTCCTGAATAAGATATTTTACATAAAAGATGTTTACATATAGTCCACAAGACTATATGTAATATGAATATGAATTTATAAAAATGACCCCGTTCAAAAGTTTATGAACCCTTGATAATCTCAATAATTTCCGTCCCATATCCAATCTTCCGTTTCTCGCCAAAATTTTAGAGCGAATTGTTGCTAATCAATTAAATTCTCATCTTACTACAAACAATCTTTTTGAGCCCCTTCAGTCGGGATTCTGTAAACTCCACAGCCCTGAAACAGCTTTAGTTAAGGTCACTAATGATTTGCTAATAGCTTCTGATTCTGGCTGTCTTTCTATCTTGATTCTTCTTGATCTCAGTGCCGCATTCGACACTGTTGATCATTCAATTTTACTGACTCGGTTAGAGTCTGTCTTTGGTGTTTCTGGGACTGCACTAAGCTGGTTTGAGTCTTATCTCTCAGATCGAAAGCAGTTCATTGCTATGGGTGGTTGCAGGTCTGATATTGGTGTTGTGAAATTTGGTGTTCCTCAAGGATCAATTTTGGGCCCTTTACTTTTTAGCATTTACATTTATCCATTGGGTCAACTTTTAAGATCACTTGGTCTCAATTTTCACTTTTATGCAGATGGCACTCAGGTTTATGTACATTCAAAACCTGATGTTAATGTGGCTGTGTCTTTTCTCTCTCAATGTATTTCTGAGATAAAAAAAAATGGATGTCTGGAAATTTCTTGTGTCTGAACAGTGACAAGACGGAGGTAATGCTCATTGGTTCACCCTACCAGATACGTAAGGCTGGGTCTTTAACTTTAAGCGTGGATGGCTCTACACTGGAATTTCAAACAAAATTAAGACATTTAGGGGTGATATTTGATGCACATTTAACATTTGATCCCAATGTTCAGAACACTGTAAAGACATCATTCTTTCATCTGAAAAACACTGCCAAATTGCGTCCTATGCTGTCACTCCCGGTGGCTGAAAAGCTGATCAGTATCTTTGTATTTTCTCGCATTGATTATTGTAATGCTTTGCTGTAATTCTACCCTAAATAAATTACAGCTGGATCAAAATTCAGCCGCCCGAATCCTGTCTGGAGCCAGGACAAGGGATCACATCACTGCAGTTTTGGAGTCTTTACATTGGCTCCCTGTCAGATTTCAGGTAAATTTTAAAGTTCTCATGCTTACCTACAAAGCTTTGAATGGTTTGGCTCCTCACTGTCTTACTGAGCTTTTAGCCCCCTACACACCTGTGCGTGCTCTCCGCTCTTCGGAAACTGGTCTTTTAATCGTCCCACATACCCGTTTAAAATCTATGGGTGATTTTCTGCGATCGCTCCAAGACTTTGGTATTCCTTGCCTGCTCGGATTAGGCAAGCAGAATCCCTTAGTGTTTTTAAATCCTGCCTTAAAGCTTACTTCTTTAGGGTAGCTTTTACTTGATAATATTGAAATTGAATTTATATATATATATATATATATTTTTTATTTTTTTATTTTTTAGTATGTTCTTATTTTTTATCTTACTTATTTTAAAGTATTGTTTGTATAATTGTATGTTTTTTCTCCCTTCTGTGAAGCGCTTTGAGATGCTACTTTTAAAGGCGCTATAGAAAATAAAGTTTATTATTATTTATAATAATATTATATTATTATTGATTCTTAATCCTGTGTGTCATTCCCTGATGATCCACGGCTGTGTGTTTGTTTTGTGTGTATGTGTGGTTCCCTGATGATCCATGGCTGTGTGTGTGTGTATGTGTGTGTGTGTGTGGTTCCCTGATGATCCACGGCTGTGTGTGTGTGTTTTGTGATGTTGTTCTTGAGTCTCTTGTTTGTCCTGAGCAGTTAAACTGACCAACGTTCTTCAGAAAAATCCTCCAGGTCCTGCAGGTTCTTCAGTTTTCCAGCATCTTCTGCATATCTGAACCCTTTCCAGCAGTGACTGTGTGATTCTGAGATCTGAGGACGATTGAGGGACTCAAACACAACTATTAAACAAGGTTCACACATTCACTGACGCTCCAGAAGGAAACACGACGCTTTAAGAGCCAGGGGTGAACACTTATTGAATTTGAAGATCAATGTAAATTCAGGGTTGGGGAGTAACGAAATACATGTAACGTATTTAAAATACAACATTTGAGTAATTGTATTTCATTACAGTTACAGGCAATTAATGTAAACAGCGATTGGTGACTCTCAGACTCTGCAAAAGCATCCTAAGATACAGTCATGCTCACAAGTTTCATAACCCTCGCAGAATATGCAAAATTTTAATAATTTTAACAAAATGAGAGGGATCTGGGATCATAAAAATTGCATGTTACTTTTGTTCAGTACTGTCCTGAATAAGCTATTTCACATAATAGATGTTTACATACACTCCACAAGACAAAATGACTGCATTTATACAAATTGCCACACTCAAAAATGTACAAACCCTTGAATCTGAACTGTCTGTCATCACCTGATGATCCACGACTCTTCTCATGTTTCATGTTAAGTCATTTGTTTAGGTAACTGCCACTTTTTATCTCACAATTCTGACTTCTTTTCTGAGAATTGTGAGACTTGCAATTGAGAGTCATAATGTCCAATTATGAGGGGTAAAAAAGACTGACGTTTTTTCTCAGAATTACATTTTTTTTATCTCACAATTCTTTATAACTCGCAATTGTGAGAAAAAAAGTCAGAAATGTGAGATAAAAAGCCACAGTTACCTTTTTATTGTTATATTTAGTGGCTGAAGCAAGTTTCCATGAAACGCAATGCATTAAGAGCAGGGGGTGAAAACTTTTGAACAGGATGATGTGTACATTTTTCTTATTTTGTTTAAAGATCATATTTTTTCATTTAGTACTGCCTTTCAGAAGCTAATAACTACATGTTTCCCTGAAGACAAAATAATTACAATTTACCCTGTTCATCCGATTCAAAAAGTTTACACACCCCAGATCTTAATGCATTGTTTCCTTCTTGAACATCAGTATTTTTTTCTTGTTTTTTCTAAGATTGTCTGCATTTTTTGCTTCAAGAAATATTTTAAACAACATAAGTTCTCCACAAAGCAGAGGAAAACCAAGTCCTACGTTTGGTGTCTCTTTGTGTAACACACCTTATTAGTATTCCAAAGTATTCTAAAGTATTTAGATTAAGTTACAATACTTGTGTAATCTAACAAAATACACTACAAATTACTTTTTAAAGCATGTATTTTGTAATCTGCAGTTTAGTTTAGTTTATTGATTTATAAAGCACATTTCAAAACAACAGGTTGTAACCAAAGTGCTGTATAGGAAAATTAAAACAGAATTAACACACTGGATCTAAACCTTGAGGACACATGTACACCCTCAATTAAAACATAAAGAATACAATACGTTTTTAAAGAGGATTTAAAAGTAGAAACAGAAGGGGAAGATCTAATATCCAGAGTCGAGGAGCAGCCACAGAGAAAGCCCAGTCACCTTTAGTCTTATAACGTGAGCGAGGAACAGAAAGAAGTTGATTAGATGAGTGTAAGGATCTTGAGGCATTGTACAGGACAAGAAGATCACTGATATACTGAGGTGCGAGTCCATGCAAGGCTTTAAAAACAAAAAGCAAAATTTTAAAATCAATCCGGGACCTAACCGGCAGCCAGTGGACAGAGGCAAGCACAGGAGTGATGTGTTGACACAGGTACAGAGAATCACAGTACTCCAGCTTTGAGGTAATAAATGCATGAATAACAGTTTCAAGGTCTCTCTTCGAGAGCATCGTGCAATAGATCTTAGCTGAAAGAAACTGCATTTTACCACAGCGCTAATCTGCTTATCAAAACTCAGGTTCGAATCGAAAATGACACCAAGATTCTTGACACAGTCATGAACATTTGAAGAAAGAGAACCAAGCTGATTGACTATGTCGGAGGTCATATGTGACCCTGGAGCACAAAACCAGTCATGCGTCTCACGGGAATATTTGTGGCAATAGCCAACAATACATTGTATGGGTCAAAATTAATGATTTTTCTTTTATGCCATAAATCATTAGGATATTAAGATCATGTTCCATGAAGATATTTTGTAAATTTCCTACCGTAAATATATCAAAAATGTATTATTAGTAGTAATATGCATTGCTAAGGACTTCATTTGGACAACTTTCATTTGGCGATTTTCTCTATATGTAAATTTTTTTGCACCGTCAGATTTTCAAATAGTTGTATCTCGGCCAAATATTGTCCTATCTTAACAAACCATACACCAGTGGAAAGCTTATTTATATATAAATCTCAATTTCAACAAATTGACCATTATGACTGGTTTTGTGGTCCAGGGTCACATATCTGATGGGGCAAAGATAATAATTTCAGTTTTGTCATTGTTTAGCTGTAAAAAGTTCATCCAACATTTTATGTCACACAGACAGTCAAACAGAGTAGACACAGAACAGTGGTTATTTTTGATAGGAAGATAGAGCTGAGTGTCATCGCATAAAAGTGGTATGATAAATTGTGTCTCTGAATAATATGACCAAGTGGAAGCATATACACTCACCTAAAGGATTATTAGGAACACCTGTTCAATTTCTCATTAATGCAATTATCTAATCAACCAATCACATGGCAGTTGCTTCAATGCATTTAGGGGTGTGGTCCTGGTCAAGACAATCTCCTGAACTCCAAACTGAATGTCAGAATGGGAAAGAAAGGTGATTTAAGCAATTTTGAGCGTGGCATGGTTGTTGGTGCCAGACGGGCCGGTCTGAGTATTTCACAATCTGCTCAGTTACTGGGATTTTCATGCACAACCATTTCTAGAGTTTACAAAGAATGGTGTGAAAAGGAAAAAACATCCAGTATGCGGCAGTCCTGTGGGCGAAAATGCCTTGTTGATGCTAGAGGTCAGAGGAGAATGGGCCGACTGATTCAAGCTGATAGAAGAGCAACTTTGACTGAAATAACCACTCGTTACAACCGAGGTATGCAGCAAAGCATTTGTGAAGCCACAACACGCACAACCTTGAGGCGGATGGGCTACAACAGCAGAAGACCCCACCGGGTACCACTCATCTCCACTACAAATAGGAAAAAGAGGCTACAACTTGCACGAGCTCACCAAAATTAGACAGTTGAAGACTGGAAAAATGTTGCCTGGTCTGATGAGTCTCGATTTCTGTTGAGACATTCAGATGGTAGAGTCAGAATTTGGCGTAAACAGAATGAGAACATGGATCCATCATGCCTTGTTACCACTGTGCAGGCTGGTGGTGGTGGTGTAATGGTGTGGGGGATGTTTTCTTGGCACACTTTAGGCCCCTTAGTGCCAATTGGGCATCGTTTAAATGCCACGGCCTACCTGAGCATTGTTTCTGACCATGTCCATCCCTTTATGACCACCATGTACCCATCCTCTGATGGCTACTTCCAGCAGGATAATGCACCATGTCACAAAGCTCGAATCATTTCAAATTGGTTTCTTGAACATGACAATGAGTTCACTGTACTAAAATGGCCCCCACAGTCACCAGATCTCAACCCAATAGAGCATCTTTGGGATGTGGTGGAACGGGAGCTTCGTGCCCTGGATGTGCATCCCACAAATCTCCATCAACTGCAAGATGCTATCCTATCAATATGGGCCAACATTTCTAAAGAATGCTTTCAGCACCTTGTTGAATCAATGCCACGTAGAATTAAGGCAGTTCTGAAGGCGAAAGGGGGTCAAACACAGTATTAGTATGGTGTTCCTAATAATCCTTTAGGTGAGTGTATAATGCAAATAGAAGAGGTCCCAAAATGGAACCATGGGGTACACCATAAGGAATTGGAGCATGAGATGAAAAACAATTCCCTACTTTCACAGAAAACGTTCTCTCTTTGAGGTAAGAGGCAAACCACTCCAACACAGGCCCCCGAAGCCCAACTACATGTTCAAGTCTGTGTAAAAGGATATCGTGATCTACAGTGTCAAATGCTGCACTTAAGTCCAGCAAGACTAAAATACAGCCAGAATCTGCATCCAGAGTGAGTAAGATGTCATAAACCCCGAGATGACTGCACAGTTTTGGGGCCCTTTAAAAGTTTTGACATGCTCTGACATTTGTGCTTTTTTCAGCTGCTTATAAACATATTAATGGCAAAGGTGTCATTACACTGTATTCAGCACAAACTGGGCTACCATAATATGTGAGCAACATGTATGTACATGCTTGTATTTTTGAGAGAATAAACAAAAAATTTAAGACACTCAAATAAGCCCACAAAACACACAATAGATATGTGTCCACAAGACACACCTAGAGTTTTTGCTTCATGTGAGAATCATTGTGCTTACTCATTCACATAAAACAATATATTGATTTAAATTTTGTAAGACACTTTTTCTTTACAAAGCCCGTATGCGAAGAGGCGTGAACAATCATGAATAATGCTGTGATTCACACCTGAGAGAACAAAAGAACCGCATAATGAGCCACATAATGAATGAGCCTTTGAGTCAGGTATGTGACTGAGGGGAACTCTTTACAAAATTTACAAAAGAAATATATATTTTTTGTAGTTTATTTAGAATATAGTTTACAATATAAAGTGAGAGCCAAAGACACATTACAAAGGCCTACTATATTTTAAATTATCAGAGGATTTGACATTACTATTTTTAATGTTTTTGAAAGAAGTCTCATGCTAAAAAAACAGTAATATTATGACATTGAACACAATTCAGTATTTAGTAAATACAAATAACTGAATAATTGGTAATGATGAATGTTATAAGTAAAATATTTGGGATTTAAAACAACATAATGCAATGCAATTATGATTTCAAAGAGTACAGTGTGAATTCAGGTTGATTGGGACACTTTTTTCCCAGTCATTTCAATGGCAAAAATCATTTCTGAATCATTTGATTTTGTAAACTATCCGATACACACAATACTCAAATATAATTTCGAGTTTCGGTTAATTTATGAGACACGCTCCAGTTCATGTGCAATGCATGATCGCACCGGCGCGTATTATAGGCTATTGTCTGCAATATTTGCTTCTTATTTATTAAAAACCTTCAACAAAGCTGACTAGTACTATGTAGCGCCCTGAAACCGGACTGGAATGTGTCAAAAATACTAAAAGCACTCGAAGAAATCTGAGGGTAGACAACTTTTTCCAAAACCTTTAGACAATTTAGAAATGGGTCTGTTATTATTCATATCATGCTGATCTAAATTAGGTTTTTTTAACAACGGCTGTACAGTAGCATGTTTGAACTTGGTAGGTACCATCCCATTGACTAATGAACTATTAATAATAGCAGTTACAGCTGGACTAAGAGCTGAAAAAGCCTCTTTAAAAATATGTGACGGCAAAACATCAGAAGGGCAAACAGAAGATTTCATATTAGATACAATATCAAAAAGCTGTGAGGGCGACACTGGTTGAAAAAGTGAAAGAGCACTATCACACGGGGGTATTTCTAGAGATGAAGAACTCATACATACATTTTAAAAGTAACCTTCCCAACCCTGGGTAAATTGTACTTAATTTGTCTTCAGGGAAACATGTAGCTATTAGCTTCTGAAGGGCAGTACTAAATGAAAAAATATGATCTTTAAACAAAATAAGAAAAATTTGGACATTTTCATCCACAAACAAGGGACTCAAGAACAACCATCACAAAACAAAAAAACAACATGGATCATCCAAGGAACGACAAGAATCAAGGGTTCATAAACTATTTTTATAAATTCAGTGATTTTTTTTGTCTTGCGGACTATATGTAAACATCTTTTATGTGAAATATCTTATTCAGGACAGTACTAAATAAAAAATAACATGCATTTTGTATGATCCCTCTTAATTTGTTAAAATTATTCACATTTTCTCAGATTCTGCAAGAGGTGTGTAAACGTTTGAGCAAGACTGTATATTGGATAAATAATTATAGCCTATATTAGTACTGTTCAAAAGTTTGGGGTCAGTAAGAAATTTAATATTTTCATTGAGAAAAGATGCATTAAACTGATCAAAAGTGATAGTAAAGACATTTATGTTACACAATTTATACATTTCAAATAAATGCTGTTCTTTTGAACTTTCTATTCATCAAAGAATCCTGAGAATGAAAATGTATGACAGTTTCACCAAAATATAAACTGTTATTAACACTGATAATATTAAAAACCACGATTATTAATTGGACACCAATAATAATTGAACATCAAATCATCATATTAAAATGATTTCTGAAGCATCATGTAACACTGAAGACTGGAGTAATGATGCTGAAAATCACAGGAATAAATTACATTTTACTATATATTCACATAGAAAACAGCTATTCGAAATTGTAATAATATTTCACAATTTTACTGTATTTTTTATCAAATAAATGTATATTAAATATTTTTATAGTACTATCATATTGCACGTACACAAGTCAAATTGAGCATTGTTCACACATAGTCTTTATTTGTTTGGCAAATTAATGTAATGCACTTCATTTTTGTCAATAACAACACTGAAAAAGGTTGGCGGATACTTGATCACATGTTTCTCCACAATTGTCAATAATTACAGGTCATGAACATGATGCTTAATCCATATACAAGCCAAAAGATATAAAGCCACTCAAGATATAAATCAAACCCAAACTGGACAACAGAGGGAGACATTTTGCCACAAAAAATGATTGAAAAAAAGGGGGGAATAAGCTTGTTTTGTCATACATCTTTATACATCAAGCTTTTCTCATGTGTCAATACAGTATTTAGTCAGTTGTGTTAAAGGGTAAATTTGACTCAGAATGCACAAGATTAAATATAAGATTGATTTCTCTGTAATATGTTTGTACATTGGTATATGTGGATTATTTTACATGACAATTTCCCTGTGAAAGTCATTACCAGCCACTTTTCAACTTTATATTAATTATAAAATGACTTAGGCCTATTTGCACCTCACAAATAACATAATATTACAGGTTGGCAATGTGCATTATTTTGCATTTTTAAAAGGTAGGACTTTACATTAAGGTTTCAGTTAACTAAAAGGGTAAACATGAACTAACAACAAAGTCCCTTTAAGACAAGTAATTTCACTCAGCGGCCATCTTAGAAACATGGCATGCAAGTGCAGCTCCTATCTCTTTGAATTGGGAAACATTCAACAAATTCTCCAAAACTGTTCGCCAAGCTTACGATTAAATTTCATATTTGAAATCGCCAAGGAAATCTGACAACAACTGTCTCATAAAGTTTTATTGCTAAACGCTCAAATCATGACAAAAACCGCATTTTTCAGCCTGGACAAAGCGAATGCGCATGCGCCGAGAACCCGCTGAACCCCGCTCGTGATCGGGACTCAGAACACTGCCTGTTTCTATAGCAACCGGAGCTTCTAACTGCAACTGCAGTGACGCGACGACTTTACTAATCAACGATCGGATCTTTCATTTAGAAGGCGGGGCTTATTCGCCATTTTGTGCGTTGCACTTTATCCCATTCATAAGTAACCGGAGTGCACTAACAATGAACAATAGCCTTTATTAATCTTAGCTAATTTTAATTTCATCATTTATCAATGTTTTTAAATCTCTTAACATTAATCTATGCACTGTGAACTAACACAAACAATATAAATAACAAATTCTGTTTAACTAACCAATATTAATAAACATATTGCTCCTAGATCGTTTATGTTAATGCATTAACTAATGTTAACAAATGAGACTGTTACCGTTAAATGTTCTCTAGCCTGTGAAAGAAAGCCTGTGCCTTTGTAAAATTTAATTAAAACACTAATTGCACTTTCTCCATAAATGACCTGACAATAGTGTTTGAAGAATCATTTAATTAGACATGAGGATTATTCCGCTTCTGTGGATTGTAATAAATTGGATCTATAAAATAAATAACTGGGCAAAAATTGAGTTGTGGCAGAATAGCAACCAGGGGAATGAATGACAGGCACAGCCTTACGTTGAACTATATATGCTACATCCTTAAGATGCCAAGAGAAAAGCAGCACGCAATACACAACCTTCAGTATAAGCAACTAATGAAGAGTATGAAAGATGAGTCATCCTTCAAGGCTTGCTCACACAGCTGTATGGTATGATGAAGAATGACGGACATCTTTGAAATGTGTTATTAATATAAATGGAATGCTATATTGTACCCACTGGGAACTATACACAACTTGACATGAGATACAACACTAAAGCACTACACACTAACACCCTATGCCTGCCTGACAGTCAAAGGCACATTGAACTGAATTCAAAGTACTGGACGGATACTACGATAACCACATTGCTTCCCCAGGTTTGTTACGATCTTAGAAAATACTCCAAACGTGCACTCATTCACTTAGAGTTCAGTCTGAACTTTTTTAGCCCTTCGCAAATGTTAAAATGTCCTAAACCCCTCAAATGGGCGAGAGCTGAAGACGTTCAGTCAACGCCAGCTCAATATTTACACATTATACAGCTCTTTAAGCGACAGGGATTTAAAATTAGCCTTTTATTTACAAGTATATAATAGATGAATTGATTGAACATTCAGGTGGAGGGTTTACTGTTAAAGCTCTATGAATGAATGAATGCACAGGGTTACGCTTCTCTCATTCTATCTTTTTGAGTGATTATTTAAGGCACTTGCAGCATGTTTTATAACAGTTTGCGATGCAAATGTAAAGCAGCTATCGAACAGTCCGTGTTGTTGCTTCCACATTAGTGTGACGGGATGCGTTCATCACAATGATGGATAAAGGCTGGACATCTTGGGCCCTATCATACACCCGGCGCAATGTGATTCCAGGCGCGACACAAGTGCTTTTTGCTAGTTTCAGCCCGACGCAGTTATCATTTTAACGTCCAGCGCCACGTTGTTTAAATATCAAATGCACTGGCGCATCTGTTCGCCCATGGGCGTCTGGTCTAAACCAGGTGTGTTCAGGAGCATTGTTGGAGCGTTGCTATTTTGAGGAACTGAAAATGACTGCGCCATTGACCAACACAAACCTGCTCTAAAGTCAATAGTGCAGTATTTTTAGTGTTATTTAAAGGGTGTGTTAGTAATATGAGCCTATAGGCGGTGCACAACGCGCGTACACTCTGCTTATTACACACAGGACGCGCAGCAGCACACACATTTTTAAATATTAAAAATAAAAGGATTCCTCTCTGGAGAAGCGTTCAGTCTTTCCGCTCCATGTAAATAGCGAATCCGCCATGGTGCGAGTGCAACTGGCTTTTAAAGGGAATGGGAGATGAGACTCTGATTGGTTTATTGCACGTTACGCCCAAAACACACCCATGACTCATTAAGAGACGAGGGACAACCCTTTTGGACCATGCGCCCGGCGTGCCGACCGTTTTTCCCATCGTTAAACTAGCAAAAGTGGATTTCAGACACGCCCTAAGTGCACCTGCGCCATGCGCTTCAGACCATGCGCTCAGATCGTTAAAATAGGGCCCTTAATGTTTCATAATGAGGTATATTCAGCATGTTGGCAAGAAGAATTGCATGATTGTGCACTTGTTTGAATACTAAGAATAATGAATAATGTACAGTTGAATAAAGTGTATGCCTCTCTTCCATTCTCTGTCACCGCTGTCTCACTGACCTTCGTTGCTTTGACTGGGGGGAGTATGCGAAAGGTAGTCTGGAACGAGAAGGATTGATTTGCATTTCATTTGCCAGCTGATGAATGCTAATTTGGTCATTTGGTTACTTCATACTAATTCGTTTAATAAAAGTTCTAAATAAACTTTCTCCAGATCAGATAATAATTACTAAAGCTCTGTTTCAAAACCTAGTGAGCATTGGTTCCTATAGACTTCGGCAACAACACACAGCACACATACATATTTATATGCATAAAATAGTCCATTTTAACTAGACTTTCGCCGTGCATTTGCATTGCCTCTTCCATGAAGGATACATGTGATGCTGTATAAATGCTGCCAAAAGGAGGTATCTTAAAAGGCAACATAATGTTGCTTTCTACACCTTTTGGAGCAGCATATAATGCCTGAAAATGCTGATTAGCTTATTAAGTTTTGCAACAGAGCTCATCTTTCGCCTCCCCCTCTCCACTGAACATTACATACCACTACCAAAATAAATCTCTACTGGGAACCAGAGGCGAAATATGATGAGGGGAGATTTTATAAATGTAAACAAGATATAAGCAGATGGCAACCATCAGGTTTTGGTAAGATATTACAAACATAATTCACTAAATAAACAACAAATAAATAGGCCACAGAAATGTACATCTTTTAGATAGATTTTTGGAGACCTTTTATATTCTGTGATGTGGTCTGGATAACAACATCAGTCACTATTCTTGCATTCATCATCATCACGAAAAGCATTGAATAATAAAAAGCCTCTAACAAGCTTGGCCTTGTGTTTCCACAGAGAGTGAAATTATGTTTATTTAATGAGGGCCATGATCTTGAATTGACCTCGGTAAGCCCCTCCCCTCGAACGCAGATGAGCCAATGGCAGTTGAGTATCAGTTGCATGGGGACCGAACTCGGACATCTTTAGGTTTTAGCGCCATAGAGAAACATTAGAAGATCCGAAGCTCTCATCGGTTTGATGGTGTTTATGCTACAAAAATGGTAAACCGATGTGCCTGTAACTGTGTACTGTAACACTGATTCCAGAGATCCTGAGAGGATTTTCTGGTCGTCATACTCTATTAAAGTTAGTGAGTCCATGCTAACGTACAAACCTAAATACCTAACTGTTCTCACGTCACGTAACAATGTAAGTCAAAAACATGTAAACAAAGGTCTACATTTCAGTGCCTCTCCATATTAAACTGGTTAAATGTAAATGAATCTTACCCTGCGGTACATGAACAGTGTTGATCCTGGATGTGGATCGTGACGACCGTAACATGAGGCTTCTCCCGCTTGCATTGTGATCTGTAAACCCTCGCTTCCAAATTAATCTCCCACCATATTTATTTTAAAATCTTTTACATATCCCTGCATGGCATATTTAATTATTATAAGTCCCACTTGGATGCTCCTCGACGGGAGGTGGTCCTTCTGTGTCCAAAACAGCTGTCATTGTAAGACAGTTAGTAACTCCGTTTGTTTGTCCAAGTTAGCAACAGTAACTAAGGGGGGTGGGGCTTACCGATACCGGTCAATTGGAGGTTGACCTCTCTCTTAACTTTAAAGAAAATTTTGGCACTGAAGTGAACATACACGCATAACAAACACAACAGCTTCATAATTTCTTCAGACAGTAACACCAAACAAAGCAATAGTTATTTACAGTAAATTACATTCATCGCTTAAATACATGAGATCAATCAGATCAAGCTCTCCAAAAGGATCTCACCCAAATGGACCATTTTAAGACATACTTTATATTGATCTTAAATACTAAATCTCTCCTAACACACCTAGATGTAGTTTCTGAAAGGTGCGTAAAGGAGAAATTTCATGTAACAGCTCATCTCAGCAGTTTCAGATGCTGGTTTGAAGGCTTCCATTGAGCAGCGCAGCGTTTTGCGTTTCCGTCATGACGTCGTTGACCATTCGAGTCCTGTCCTGTCGACTGTCGCTGCGGTCGATCTCATCCAAGCCACCGACTCTTTTCAGACACAAGACGTTTTGGAAACTCTTCTTGAAGTTGTCCGACAAGAAGGCGTAGAGGATGGGGTTGGCGCAGCTGTTGGCGTAACCCAGCACCACCACGAAGTCAAACGTGCTCTTCAGCACCGGTGTGGTGGGCACGGTTCCAGTCACAGAGGTCACGTTGAATACGTAAAAAGGTAACCAGCACAGCACGAACACCACCACCACGATAGACACCATGCGGGTGACCTTCCGCTCTGAACGCTTTCGTTTGGTGGAGCCTACACGCATGCCGGAGGACTTCACCTTGATGACGATGAGCAGGTAGCACATGGAGATGACAATCAGTGGCAAGAAAAACCCCAAGAAAAAGGTGTAGAAGATGAACGCGGTGTAGTAGGTGTTCTGGGGCTCTGGCCACAACATGGTACACGTCCGAGCCTCGTTCCTTTTAGTGTTCACGCCGCTGTAGATCATAATCGGTAGGTTGACCAGCAGAGACACGCTCCACATGGCCAGACTGATTGTTTTGGCCATGCGTGGCTTCCGCCATTTGGTGGATTTGATCGGATGCACGACGGCCAGGTAGCGATCAAAGCTCATGACCGTTAGAAAGAAGATGCTGGTGAACTGGTTCATGGAGTCCACGGTTAGGACAACACGGCAGATCGCGGCTCCAAAGGGCCAGTGGAGCAGCAAGAGCTGAATGGCGATGAAGGGCAGACTCAGCATGCACAGGACATCCGCCACTGCCAGGTTCAATATGTAAATGTTCGTGACGGTCTTCATCTTGGCGTAGCGCAGGATGACATAAATGACCAGTGTGTTCCCACAGAGTCCCACCGCACAGACTACAAAGTACACAAATGTGATGACGACTGAACTTGTTTGGTCAAAGCCATGGTTAGTGCTATTGTGAGGGTAAATCTCCAGGCCAAAGTCAGACTCGTTCCCTGGGAAGAAACTATTATTCACCAAGCGGTCCGGGAGGGACAGGCTGGAATTGGGCATAAACGTCCATGTGTCCATTTTGACAGCGTTTATTCACCAGGACAAGGCTTATGAAGATAGAGTCCACAGTTTAATACCAAACCTATGGGGATTTATGAAAAAAACGAAAGGAAATATGAGTTAACAATCAGAGTCTGCAGATTTCGATGATTTCACATATACATATGCCTTTTTAGTCACGAATCCAAGTACTTTAATCCAACCAAATTCTGGGATGTCGCATGTGAGGGTAATTGTTTACACATAACTGAAGACTTTTGAGAGTATTAATGGTGGACTGGAGCCTTGATTTCCACGTTACACTCTTAAAAATAGTTTCCAAATGGGGGTTTCCACAGAAATGCCATAACCATTTTAGGTTCCCCAAAGAACCTTTCAGTGGACAGTTCTTTAAAGAACATTTTTTCTTAATGTGAAGAACATTTCCACTATAAAGAATGAATGTTAAAGGTTCCTCATGGAACCAGATGCCAATAGAGCGCAACAGTTGGGTTCTGGAAGTAAAACTCCATTCGTTTTCTCCACAGGGAAATTGAATAACAACTTTTAAACCTTTAAAGATTGGCCTGCTTTGAGCTACGAGGTTGTTAATCCATTGTATTTGCTTCTGTTGAAGCTGTCAGCCCCCGTTATTTCAGCTTATTTTTAAAATCGTATTTAACAGCAGAATTCCTAGTGAAAAACTACATTACCCATGATGCTGTACAGACAATTACACCAATCAGCGAGTCGAAAAAAACAACACGTGCCAAATTAGCTCTTTAGCTCCGCCCACTCCCATGAAGCACTGTGAATGATTTAATAAATTAATTAATTAATTAGTTAATTAATGAATTAATGCCAATATCATTTACATCATGATATATAGGCAGTATCACACGAGTAACGAGTGCAATATCACACAAGTAGTTTTGAACGAATCGGGTGAACCAATGATTCAATGGACCATAAAGAGAACCATTTACTTCACTTCTGAATGAATCAGCCCTTTGAACTAATCGAATGAATGAATGACTCAAGGACTTACTCAATTAGACATTTACCGCCACCTACTGGCAGTTTTAGCTTCTTATTTAGAGTATAATTTCATTAAAAATAATTTCATATTTCCATATTAATAAAAACAAACATTAAAGGTATAGATCACCCAAAATAATTTCTTTCTGAAGGTACTTTTTGTAATGTCTATTTGATTTTTTACACAATAATGACTTTAAATTATCTTTTGGGAGTAATTTCGCAGCCAAATTTAATTTGCGATTAATTAGATTAATTAATCGCCACATCCTGTAATTAATTAGATTTTAAAAAATGTAATTGCTTGACAGCCCTATAATTAATACATTTAAAGTCAATCTCTCTAAAGCACAGAGTATACTTTTTTTTTTTTTTTTTATGCTTACACTCAAACGCACAGCCTTGCAAAGTATATTTCTTTTGACTCGTAGCGTACACAGGCATTCGACGCATGCGCAGTATCTCTCGCCATGAGTTACAACTCATGTAAATAATGCAAAAAAATTAAATGCGCATGTTGCGGTTACAAAAGTCCGGCGGTGTGCGTACAGTACGTGCGTACTCTTCTGATGATGAAATTCGTGTCGCGCACTGTATGCTGACCCTCGCGTACACGTAAAAAGTGAAGTATACTTTAGCCTTAAGCACTCAAAATACTTAAATATTTGTATATATATATGCATATTTTGCAATAACAATACATTTGTACATGAGAAGTTTTATATTTCTCCATCATTTTAATTTGAGTATGCTGGTCGCAATGCTTCATGGGATTGTAGTTCTTTCCCTCACTAAAGTTAAGTTCACAGTCTTGTACGTTTGTATTTTTGTTCGATTTTTCAAAAACTTCAAATAAAAGTTTGTAATGTTTCGATTTACCTCGTAGCTGATTGGCTTGGTTCATGACTTATAACTCTTTAAAGAAGACTTTTTTAAAATCCCTATGGGAAAAATGAATGGGAAAAAATACTTCCGGAACCAGCGCTGCTGAAAAAAGTGGCGGGAACTGTTGAACTCTATAAAAACCCTTTATTTTTTAGAGGGTAAAATGAACTGAGTGAGTTCAGACTCAATGTTAATGTTTCCAAATTCCAAATTTTTGAAATCGAAATTATCAGTTGTATTCCAAACTTGAATTCATAAGTATTGTATATTTTTAGAAGTATTTTCACTTGGTCACTCCATGCATTTGAGACTAATACAAGACATGACGCGGCCAAGTGTAAATGTGCATGGTTGTTTACTCCCACAAATGGGATTACGTCAGCATATTTAAATTTTGGGAATCCCACAACTCACATGTGATTGAGCAAGACACATGGATGGAGCGACCACGAATCTCAATGAAAGCATTATTCAAGTAAAAATTTTGACACATTTATGTGGCCAGGTGAAAATTGAATGTGTCACTCAAAATGCATGAAGTGACTAAATGTAAACACAGGCCTTTTATCAAATCTGATCTATTTTACTTGCAATTCTGAGGTCACATGAAGCTCGAGAGTCAATACTGCTTACAGATCTGATCTGCAACTTTGGATAAACAAGGACTTTACCTTGTCCGTCTGGTTTCTACAGCTCGTTGACTTTTGCCCTAGCAAATATTGGTTTAATTGATCTTTACTGAGCAAACAGTCTGAATATTTAATATATAGAAGAGATAATCTAACAAATGATGCAAACTTAATTTTGCTGTACAGCTCATCCAAAGCTCAGACGAATTAATTAATATAAAAGTGAAGTACTGCAGTGTTGTTCTCCATTTAGCTAAATTATAGAGATCCATCCAAATCGTGTGTCGGTCTCCATCCCACACAATATCACAGCATCTTCAACTGAGAATGAACATCACTACAGAAACCCAACTGAGATCAAATCATACACTAGAGTTTCCAAAACCTCAATAACGGATCAGTCTGCTTAAATAGCCAATATTTAATAAAGCAATTAAATAATCAATTAAACTAAATGTATAGCCTACTATATGATTTTCAGCCTGTAGCTACACAACATGTCTAAACAAATTATAGGGGGGGGGGGGGGGGGGTAAATTTATTATAGTAAATTATTACTATACTTAATTTACTTATTATAGTATTTTTTTTTATTTACTATAATAAAACCATGGTTTTATTATAGTAAAAGTGTAGTAACCATTTTTACTACAAATAGCCATGGTCAAACTATGGTTAGTATGGTTACCATGGTTTTTTGGTTTTATTTGTAGGTTAATTTTCGTAAGGGTTGGCATTAGCTAAACAGCCATTTATGACTGATCCTTTTTATACTTTACAATACTTTTTTTCCAAACACGTGTTTGCCTAATAATTTGTAGCCTATAATTACCCATATACATATTTTTTTCCCCAAATAGAAATGTTAAATCGTCAATAATTACCCATATAAATACTTTTTTCCAAATAAAAATGTTAAATCATCAATAAGATGCGACAGCCATCATTTGTAGCCTATAATTTCCCATATAAATACATTTTTCCCAAATAAAAATGTTCAATCGTCAATGCCGTGTGAATTAGTATGCTGTAAGAAGACAATTTTAAACTATCTGATGTCATTTTGCCTGTAGTTACCTGTAGTTATGGGACACCTTTGGAGATCCATTCCTGGAATATGAACAGCTTCACATTCTTCCATTTGCCACCATAATATTGCCGCAAAAACTGTACGAGCAAGTGCGAAATCCAACTAAGAATAACCGTCACTCGGACCTGATAAGTCCGCGCGTGTCCGTTTGTGCGTCAGGACACCGTCAGTTCTCCTCAGATAACAAATGACCGTTATTTCTGTAGAAAATATACTAAAACATATGTTGACAGGCGAATGACGAACTTGAACTTTACAAACTTCACATTCAAGTCATGAAAACGAAATTTCGGGGCAATAGTCGAATTCCTTTGGTATTTTCAGTCAGAGCGCGGAGCGATGTCAGTCAGATCCTCGCGCGCGTGTGCTGCTGGAGCGCGAGACCGAGTGTGAGTGAGTGCAGCTTCCCGCGCTGCGTGCAGATGGAGCTACTGATCCGCCGAGCGCGCGCTTCCCGCCCTCCTTGATATCCTGCGCAGTGGAGGAGATACATTAATCTAAACGACGTGAAAGGCTATATTCAGTTGTTTTAGCTGTGTGGTCTTGATAAGGATACGGGAATGTGGCAGGGGGTCAAAATAATTGTTTATAAACAAAAAAAGATGTTCAAAATTAGATTAGATTAAAATAAATGCATGTGGGAATAAATTCAAATGAGTCATATCATGAGAAATCAAATGTTCCCTAAATACTTTGAGATAAAAGAATTTGATGTGCTATGGTTGTGAACTCAAAACTTGCACCATTTATTGTAAACAAGCTAAAAAAATGACACTATAAAAACTTGATTCCTGCAAAAAGCTTCTTCATCTTAATGGCATAGGACCCTGTGGAAGTGTGCAACCTCTTCTGTCGAAGATTAAGAGATTGAAGAAGTGCATACCCAGACCTGGGCCGACACTATGTTGCTGTCTAAATGCATTTACACAGCAAGAAGAAAATATCTTGCTATATTAGTGCAAGTGAAAGCTGTGAAGTTAGTTTAAATTGTTGATAATATACACAGATCATGCATAACATTATGACCTAATATTGTGTGGTCCCCCTTTTGCTGCCAAAACAGCCCTGACCCGTCGAGGCATGGACTCCACTAGACCCCTGAAGGTGTGTTGTGTAGCTGGCACCAAGATATTAGCAGCAGATCTTTTAAGTCCTGTAAATTGCGAGGTGGGGCCTCCATGGATCGGACTTGTTTGTTCAGCACATCCCACAGATGCTCGATTGGATTGAGATCTGGGGAATTTGGAGGCCAAGTCAACACCTCAAACTCATTGTTGTGCTCGCAACAAACTGCGATGCACTGTGTATTCCTTTCTATCCGAACCAGCTTTAACTCCCCACGTGCATCAATGAGCCTTGGCCACCCATGACCCTGTCGCCGGTTCACCACTGTTCCTTCCTTGGAGCACTTTTGATAGATACTGACCACTGCAGACCGGGAACACCCCACAAGAGCTGCAGTTTTGGAGATGCTCTGACCCATTCATCTAGCCATTACAATTTGGCCCTTGTCAAACTCGCTCAAATCCTTACGCTTGCCCATTTTTCCTGCTTCTAACACATCAACTTTGAGGACAAAATGTTCACTTGCTCCCTAATATATCCCACCAACAGGTGCCGTGATGAA
>CM077187.1:2367785-2462785 GCA_039654105.1 Coreius guichenoti
AATTCAAAATCCTCGTCAAGCATGGACGTTTTTAAAAAAGACTTACTTATTTTATCAAGCTTACGGCGTTTGATTAGGTCTGAGAACTGTGATTGGTTGGATGATTTTCTTGGAGTTGTGTTTTGTTATTTAATATTTGTATGCATTTTTGAAAAAAAAAAAAGTATATGTTTTTTACTATGGGCAGCACTTTGGTCCATTCTAATGGCTTTGAAAGTGCTTTATAAATAAATTGAGTTGAGTTGATGTTTCTAAGTAAAGCATACACTTTAAAAACTTGGTGTAATTCAGTGTTATATTGTTTGAGTAAAAGGTATTGCAAACCTTTTACTGGCCAAGTTAAAAGACTTATTTTCTTTGTTAATTTTACTTAGTTAAGTAGAGTTTCCTTAATTCCATATGTGAAATTTACTTAAAAAATATGCGTGCAAAAACTTGATGAGAACAAACATAGCCTTCATAAATCAGTCTTTTGATGAAGACGGTTGCTATAAAAAAGCAAAAACTTTGCTATTGTCAGTAATTTGAATAGTATTGTGACACTGACATGTCAACTCCAAATGTAAATGCTGAACTAATTCATTCGTGCATGGCTGTAACAAGAAAAACGAATATATAAACAGATAAAGCTACATGCACGCAAGGCAACAGAAAACTGACGGATGTCTAAACGTTATGCAAACAGCTCCTCATATGACTGGATTTCAGGCTTTTGACAAATGTTTGTTAAACGTGGCACTGAGGTTAATTAACGTTTGACATTAGACTCTGCTCATTTCTAGTTACACATAAACACATAAACAAACGCCCTTTGCATTGCACACGGCATATTCAGAAAAATATCCATATAGCACAAGACAAGTTTTATGATAATTTTAAAACGTTAAATGTATGTAATATATACTTTAAAGTCATTAAATTCAGGAACACTGAATAAACGTCTTCATCAAAAGACTGTGTGATTTATGAAGTAGGCTTATGTCGTGTAATATTTGGGGGAACAGCATGCATTTTGATGAGAAAATGACACCTCTGGCCATTGCGTTGGGTCGTTTGTCCAGTCACAGATACTGTACGGACAATCCCACCCAATACGGCTCAGTTTTTCTATGTATCTTGCTCTGTTGAGCACCAGAAGTGATTCCACGTAGGCTGTACTGGGTTAACATGCTTTTCCAGTGAGGGGGAAAGGATTGTTTTCCCCACGCTGACTCCGCCCCACGCCACGCCCCCAGCTGTGACACGACACCGACTAAGTCTATACAGAAAGACGGTTCACTCCTATTACTTATGAATGGCAGTGGTGTAAAGTATTTGAGTAAATGTAATTAGTTACTGTACTTAAGTATCTTTTTGGCTACTTTGTAGTTTTACTGAGTATCAAATATTTTACTCTCTACTTGACTACATTTTTGAACAAGTAAATGTACTTTTTACTCCAATACATTTGTGATTAGTAATGCGATTACACATTACATTTTGCATGGCACCTAACTTTTTCTGCAGCAGTTTCTGCTATAAAGAAGCGATATCGCCATCTAAGGGCATTGAAGGTACTATATCTTGTGTGTTTGGCCTTTACTCACCCAAACTTGTCAACAAGGCTATACTTTATGTGATTGAGAGTGCATTAGCAGGCAGTTGTGAATCGCAAGTGTTTGATTTATGAGATGAGGTTATGACTGCAGCCGGTGATGCAGCCGAAACCAGCACATCCAGTGCAAGTTGCCTATTTAATTTTACTTAACATTATTTTATTCATCCACTATATTGACGAGAAGGATATTGGTTTACTTATGGCCTTTTTGTGCACTTGAGCTTAACTGAGACTTGAGAGTTTGTAGACATTTAAGAGGCTATTGTGTTTACCATGATTTATTAAGGTGTTCAGTTTTATTTTGATTTTAGAAAATAAACATGATTTCTCATCTTACAAATCAACTGTTTCTTGTTTTTCACTGGCATGTCTCTCAGGTGTTGAGCACTAGTGCATATTTGAGCCTACATTCAGTACAAGTAAAATACTTAAAGGTGCAGTGTGTGAATTTAGCGGCATCTAGCGGTGAGGTTGTGAATTGCAACCGTCCACCGCTCACGCCTCCCTTTCGAAGCACATAGAGAAGCTACGGTGGCCGACACAGGACAAAGATGTCGTCGTTTGAGAGAGCAGAGAGTAGCTAGCGCTCTGTAGAGCAGTTTGTCCCTTTAGGGCTACTGTAGAAACATGGCGGCGCAAAATGGCGACTTCACTGTAAGGGGACCCGCGGTGTGTGTAGATAGAAACGGCTCATTCTAAGGTAATAAAAACATAACGGTTCATTATGTAAGGTCTTTATACACCACCGAAAACTTAGTTATGTATATTATATTGCATTTCTGTCAATAGATCCTCATAAATACTACACACTGCACCTTTAAGTACTGTTAAAATCAGATACTCTAAGACTTTTACTCAAGTGGTATTGGAATGGGTTACTTGTATCTTTGTAATGTAGTCATTTTCGCTGTAAGCTATCTGTACTTTTACTCAAGTACAGTTTTCAGGTACTCTTTACACCTCTGATGAATGGGAGAAACTGCAACGCGCAATATAGCGGAATAAGCCCCGCCTTCTAAAGAAAAGAGCCAATCGCTGATTGTTAAAGTGATCACATCACTGCAGCTGCCGTTGGAAACAGGATGCGCGCTTGGGACTGCGCATTAGCTTGTTCCAGCCTGAAAAATGCAGTTTTTATTATGATTCAAGGGTTTAGAAACTAAATTTATGAGACAGTTGTTGTCAGATTTAATTGGTGATTTCAAATATGAAATTTACAGTTTTTCTCGATTGCTAACACACAATTCATGAAACAATTCACCATTTCCTCTAAATATGAACTGTGTATGCAACACAGTATACTGTCAATTACAGTAAAGAAATAAATTCGCCATCCTCTGCACCTTCGGCCAAATGTACAGTTACAGTTTCTTGGTCTTCTGACGAATTTGGGGGTGTATGTGCTACAGTTTACTGGACACAGAAAAGTGAAATTTCTCTGATATAAAGTACTGTTACTGTGTACTGTAACTGTATGTGTAAGTATAAAACCCTGTCGATGATTCTCTTCAATTTCTAAAGCACAATCAGCTGTGTTCCTGTTTATATTATCCCCAGATTCTGATTGGTGTGTCATCATTTTTGCTACTGAATGTTTCCTGATGGATAAATGTATGCTGTTTACATAGTGACACTTGAGTTAATTATACTGTGTGTTTGTGTTTTCTGAACGAGAACATGGTTAAACCACTGTAAAGTAAGGGCATTTTTGTGTAGAGTTTTGCAGAAATCATTAAGAAAATTGGAATGTGTGTGAAAACAAGTGAATTGGGTTTATAGTTTTGAGAAATGTGTCTTTGTTTTGAGAATTTAATAAATGGTTTGGGAAATGATTATATATATTATATATAATGATTATAGTGTGTTAGCATTTGAGAAAAACTGTAATCGTGAGCTTGGCGAACAGTTTTGGAGAATTTTATGCTTCCCCATTCAAAAAAATAAGAGCTGCACTTGCATGCCATGATTCAAAGATGGCCGCCGAGTGAAATGACTTGTCTTAATGTAGGGCTGCACAATCAATCGAAATCGAACCACAATCGCGATTTGGCTTATGTGCGATTATGAAAGCGCAAAGGCTGTGATTTTAATGAAATACATATATGCCCAGTGTGTTAGTGACCAGGGTTGCCAACTCTCACGCATTGACACACGCTTTCAGGCTCTGTCTCACGCTTTCACTCTGCCCAAGTAAATCTCACGCCAAATTGCCAAACCTGCTTTTGATATGAAACAAAGTCTAAGCTTTTAAATTTTTAAGTTTTAATACGAAATTCAAACAATAAATACCGTTTTGGCGCACTTAATGTGGCATAACAGTTAAAGCCAGAGCCGTTGAAAAACAGAGTTGCGACATGCTTTCATCTCGCGCCGGCGCGCGCGGTCACGTGGCTCATGGAGCTCTCAATAGTTCTAACAAACCAGCGCTGTCAATACATTAGAATAGACAACAGCTTCACTATACAGGTATTTGCAGCAATTTTTGGTAAACAGTACAGCATAGTGTGCATTGATTATTACGTCAACCACATTTACAGTATCATTTTATTATGGAGAGTGATGGAGATGCAACATTGTTAACATTAATATTAATGTTTTTCTTGTATTTAGCCCTCAGGTATTCCTTACTAATTGGTCACACTCATACTCATTGGTGGTCTTAACTATTTTTCAATTAAATAAATGTTCTATATTTTAGTTCAATAATATTTATTGAATATTTTGAGGAGATCTTTTGTTACTAAATACTGTTTGTGCAATAATTATGGTCCAATATTTTTCTTCTAATATTTGTATTATTTATATTACAATTAGTGTAGTAATTAAGGTTAAAATAGAGAATTCCAATGCAAAGAGGCAAAATAGAGTCATTTTGTGGCTGGAAAAATAATAATTTTCATTTGTAATGCCATTACCCACTAGGTGCCTGTATGGCTCTTTAATAAATATACATGTAGGCCTATCTAGTCTAGTTGCTCAAAAGTATTGCATAACTGCTTACTTATTTCTAGGTTTTGCATTTGAATAAATATTTAGACATGATCAAACACTAGATTTCTTAATGTGACATTTTAAAACATTAATAACTTACATCCTAATATTTTTAATGAGTCTTATATAAGCACACACAAGTGAATATTAATGAACGTGAGCAAATATAATTTAACCCAAGAAAAGTTTAAAATAGTGCTAAAAAGGCAAACTTATTTTTCTTTATATGTACATAAGGCTATACATATGAATTGATACTGAATCAAGATCGAAATCGATATTTGTGCCAATCACAAGTCGAGTGTTTGTGAGCTGATGTGGCTTCTTATCACAGAATGAGGCAGACGATGAATTATTTTATAGTTTTCTATACAGCGATGAAGTCTATGTCGATTAGCACTGCATTATAATATACTTTATTATTATGAAAATACCCGAGAAGGCTTGAAGAACTCAAACACACTATATATTGTCTCAGTCGTGTGTTTAATCAAAGCGTTTCTATCTTCTTTTTATTCAGCTACAGCGCTAGCTTCACATTAGGGATTTCCTGTAAAGGTCATTATATGACTTCTCTCTGAGAGATATCAGCTGTTACCCAAAAGCACTTTTGAAATGGAAACAATTTTTCCCTATACTTTCAATTGAGAAAATTTGGTCAGTAAGTAATACGTTTTTACTGCCGAATAAGGTAAAGGAAAATCATTTTAAAATACTGCACAGGTATTATCCATGTAATGCATTTCTTAACAAGTTTAAAGAAGACTTCTCACCAAAATGTTCTTTTTGAAACTCTCATGCATTTATTTTGTAATTGCAAATATTCGGAAGACCTTTGGAAGCAGATATCTGTAAGATCTGTTATGCGTATTCCCCAATTTCTGTTTGTTTTTTGTTTGATGTTAAATGTCATTGTATGTTTATTTGGAAAATTGAATAAAAATGAAAAAACTTCTCTCTGAGGCGTACGTGGCGTTTCTGCTCGAGGGCGTCTCTGGCCTCCAGTATGAATGAAACATGAGTGTGTTTAGTGCCCAGCAGTGCTCACTCCATCCTATTTTGGGTAAAAAATAGGAAAAATAATACTTCTCTAAATAAATGTATATGACAATCCATATGTTTTTCTCCAGTGTACAGGAGTTTTTTCCTCACAGTGGATGCATAAGAGGCTCATATTTCATATTAAAGACATAGACTCGTTCTTGATTTTGCATACGTCCTGACAAAAATTAAGAAATTGATATCACAGATATCACAGCATAACCTGAAGTGACATGCAGCGTTTCGGCACAGCGCCACCTACTGGTCCGGAGATACGAAAAATGGCTATTTTTGCTTATAACTTCTGAACCGTTTGTCCAAAAATCTGAATCTGATCTCGTTAGATTCGGGACGTCATGCCGAGTCGACTGATATCCAATTTGATCCATATCGGCCATTTTGGCTGTCGGCCATTTTGAATTATGTGCTAAAATGCTGTATTTTATGAACACATGAACGGATTGTTACGAAACTCGGTATGGGTCATCACCACAATGCCCTGAAGGAGCCTGAGAAGTTTCGAAACAGCGCCACCTAGTGGACTTTTTTTCCCCCCAAATGCTTATAACTTTAGGTGTGGTCAACTTATTTTCACGGGAGTAACTTTTTTTATCTCCTGAATCCTTGCCGAGTCCAACGATACCAAACATGCCAGGTTTTGCCTTATGGTTTGTGCAGCGTTATGATTTAGCATTTAAAAAACATTTGCGAATATCTTCTAAACCGTTATTCCGATCGAGACGAAACCAGCGTAGGAAACATGGAATACAAGTTGATTATTATATGTCACAGCCCAAATGTCAAGTGGCAAAAAAATCAAAACAAAGTTGCCCATGGGTCATTTTTTATGTTGTTATCGATATAAATGTCTATAACTCCTAAACAAAATGCAACATTGTCACCAAACTCGACACACATATGTATGGGCTCATTCTGAGGACACTTAAAAAAATGATGGGATTGTGCCTCTTGGTGACGCTATAATAGAACAAAACATGAAATTCCCATTGACTACAATGCAGTATTATGATATAAAATGCTAATGCTATATTTTACCAATGCATTGGTGTATCATTACAAAACTTGGTATGTGTCATCAGCACCATGCCTTTAAGGTACTCAAAAGGTTTCGAGACAGCGCCACCATGTGGTCCATACTTATAATGATAAGGCCTCTTGAGGCTATATCTCTGCAAGGACATATTGACACCATATTGACACCCTGCTTTGACATATTGACACCAAACTTTGCATGTGTCATTGTTCCCTTATTCTGACCCCACCACATCAATTTCGTAACTGTGCCACCTATTGGTCGAAAGTGATAAACCATTAAATCATTATTATTGACTGTATAATTTTACAGCTATTTTGCCTAAAATCACCTTAATAGGTCTTTAATGGCTCATTGTTACAGTTGGTCTGACACTCCCAGCCATGCTGGCATGTCTTATCTTCTTCTTTGCGCTTGGGCTCGATAATGGCTGCTTGCAGCTATATTTTTAAATGCATCTGTTTTTAAACAGATAAATAGACCTACATCTGTTCTTTTTCCTTTAAGAACATGTACAGTAGCCTCAAAGGTAAAACAACCTATATACTTATGAATGTAATTATTTGTTAAATTCATTTCCCATCTGTTTTTCTTTAAGCCCCAGCAGCATATGGCGTCCTAACGTCTTCATTATATCCCTGATATGTTTCAAACCTACATTATAGGCCTAGACCGGGCATGTGACGCCAGAGGGTCCAATTAAAAGCTTTTGTCAGTTTATAGGCACAGTGATAACTACTGATAACAGATGAGTATAATCAAATAGGGAAGATAGGAGTTTAAAGGGATGTTTTCTAAGGCACAAAGCCAAAGCCGGGTCATCAGTGATATAAAAGTGACAGCTGAACTGCCGGACAGTTTTGTTGTTTGTGAACTAAAGTATGTTGCACTGTCAGCTGGATAATTGCAGGTTTCTGGACAACAACACAAAAAACACACACAACCAGGACTGAATTAAATTATATGCATTTAAATGAGAGTTACGGTGTGCATAAGCTTCCTCAGCCAAGATTTGCTAATATGTATATTATATTTATTCATGTTATATATTATATTTTTGTGTTTAGAATGTTTTTGGTCAATGATGTCCTGATTCTGAATTAGTTATTTCATAATAAAATTTTCTATTTAGACACTTGTGACATAATATGTGACCCTGGAGCACAAAACCAGTCATGCGTCTCACGGGTATATTTGTGGCAATAGCCAACAATACACTGTATGGGTCAAAATTATCCATTTTACTTTCATGCCAAAAATCATCAGGATATTAAGATCATGTTCCATGAAGATATTTTGTACATTTCCTACCGTAAATATATCAAAAATGTATTATTATTAGTAATATGCATTGCTAAGGACTTCATTTGGACAACTTTAAAGGCGATTTTCTCAATATTTCGATTTTTTTGCACCCTCAGATGATCTCATAACCTCCTGAGAGATGATCTTTAAAATTGTTTTGGTACATAATGTGCGTGAGAGCAATTGCTAACCTTCTAATTTAGTATCTAAATCATTTTTTGGAAGATTTAATAAGCTCAGATTGCATCTGTTTTATGTCAGAGGTATAAATTTTTGACAAACGTCCGGAAAACATATTCGTCATGGAGCCATGGGATACTATTTTCCTACATTTGTACATGGGAATCAAGCATTTTAAGTGTTCTAATCTAAGCATCCAAATCCTGTTTTTACAGGATGATGCAAGAATGGTCATTTTAAGGAAAAGTGTGAGTATGTGCATTTATACATTGTGCACATGTGTGGTCTTACCCTTATTTTGATGATTAAAGTTTTATGCTAGCAGATTCTCCTTTAGCCATGAGTAGGGAATAATGAAATGTGTGTTATTGGCTTGGCTGCCTATAAAACTTCTGCAAAAACAGCACGTTTATAACAGATGTGAGCCAAAGAAGTGTTGTGGGACATTTTCTCAGTCGAAAGCCTTCAAATCTGTCAAGATATTAATACCAACCTGAGTCAAACTTGATGGATTCATTTTTTCTCTTCAAAATCCAACAGCAAGAGGTTATGCATTTTAATTTTTAATGCATTGTAGCAACTCATAATGTAATGCACATAATTTAATATGTATTACATTATTATTGTAATAAAATTTTCTTCATTTTCTCAAAATGTAATAAAATCTTGAGCTCATAATGTAATAATTTTTACATTGTGAGAAAAATATTACATTATAAACTCACCAAAAACATGTCATATTTTCATTATTGTAATAGTTTTTAAAACATATACTTACAGTATATTAAAAATCTAAATCCAGTCTTAAACTACCTGCGAAATGCAACATTTGGTAACACTTAATTGTACAGTGTCCTTGTTACAAATGTTACACGTACTTACCATAGTAATAACTGTAAATTATGCATAATTACATGCAACTAACCCTAATCCAAACCCTAATCCTATAGTAAGTACATGTAGTTACTAAATATTACTCAGTACTTAAATGTATAATTACACTGTAACAATGACACCTTAAAATAAAGTGTAACCCTACATTTAAATATTCATACAATTATTATTATTATTATTATTATTATTATTATTATTATTATTATTATTATTATTATTATTATTATTATATGTTTATTAAACAAATCATGGTATTCCTTTACAGTACATTTTAAAAATACCTAGCTTTCTTTATTAATAATAATAATAATAATAATAATAATAACTGCATGAATATTTAAATCTGTTGCATTTCGCAGGTAGTTTAAGACTGGATTTTGATATTTAAAAATTTACTGTAAGGGAATACTAATTTTTTTTATGTTTTAAAAGCTATTACAATTATGAAAATATGACATGTTTTTGGTAAGTTTATAATGTAATACATTTCTCATAATGTACACATTTTTATTACATTAAGAGCTCAAGATTTTATTACATTCTGAGAAAATGATTACATTATGAACATTTTATTATAATAATAATGTAATATGTGCAGTTTTTTTTTCTCCAGAGATTTATAAATAATGCATCCTTACTTTAACAAAGAGAATTACACACTTTGCCGTTAGCTGCACATTTTTAATGTTTATGAACAATGATAATTTACATATGTAGACAGGAATATAAAAAAGCCTGTTTTGGATGATTATATGCAAATATCCTATACATGCAATAAAGTAAAACATTGGCATAGAAGCACAAGCAAAAAATATTGGCAAAATACTGTGATAAACAAGGGTAAATGACTCATTTATAATATATTACAATACATTCAGAATGTATTTTAAAAAAGATAAAAAGCATAATTGCTTACCAAAACATTTTTTAACAAATATTTAACAAAATATATATAAAAATAAAAAAAATAAAAATATGCATTACCCTGTGTATGTATGTATGCATGTATATATGGCCATGTGTTATTAATTATTAATTTTTTTTTAGCAATACGGTCATTTAAAACTATGGCAGTGTTGGCTATCAGCATCAATTTATCAAACAAATTCACAAACACATTCCTTATTCATGTGTCATTTAGCAACAGTCACACAAAAAATCCTCAAATATTTGGTCCAAGCCGGATGCCATGACAACCATGACATCATCCAAAAGTCCACAATCAATTTGACAGCACTTGTACAGGAGGGCAGAAGTTGCATAATCATCCTTACAACACGGCCCTTCCTTCCTTCCTTCCTTCCTTCGCATGGAAACCAACCACGCCGACTTTGCGTTTGTGCTGAAAAAGCGGTGAGCTATCGTCTTCCACTAATCACACCTCATGTATTTTTCTTAATTGCACAGAAGCAAAGGCATTCTCACTGGTAGGGGTGTAACGGTACACAAAACTGACGGTACCTCGGTTTTGAAGTCATGGTTCGGTACGGGTTCGGTATAGCAGGGGAGAGAAAACGAAATATGAAATTGCTTTTTATTTATTTTTATTAAACAGTGGTTTACTGAACAAATTGTGTCTGCCCTTAAATTAACTAAAAGTTTCTTAAAGATAATGCTGTAAACTATATAGGGAGCCCTTACTTGCACATTACTATAATGTTAAAGGTTAACAACAGAGCCCAAACTATTAGCCTAAATTCAGATGCTATTTATTTTTAGATATAATAATCAACACTCAAATAACACATTGTATGCAAACATGTAAACTTCACATAAGGCAGTTTTTGCATTAACTTCTAAATCTAATTATAAAATTATGTTTTTACTCCAATTCATTGTTGAAATATAATCATTTATACACAGTGTCTGTCATTTTCATGACAGATTTAAACACACATTAATAATCCAGACCTCACTAACAGGTTCAGTAGAATATAATGCATATATAGGCTAATATAGTGCATATATTTAGTGAAAGAGTTGATTTCTTTAGTGAACTCACAGCTGTGGACACTGAATGACTTCTGAGGGAAATGTAATGGTACGTGACATTGTTTACAAGCTGTTTATTGATGTCTTTCCGCCGTTGAAACACTGATTGAGCGATTACATGACATATGATACGTTACAGTAAGTTGTAATGTATCCTCAACACACCTTCAGATGTTCATTCATGTTTATTCTTTGACTATGACGAGATGATCGCATTCACTCGCGCGCCGCGCCGCCGCTTGAACTGACACACGCCACATTAAAAAGCGTCAAAATGGCATTTATCGTTTGATTTTCATGATAAAATGGACAGAATACTTAATATGTTCGTGTGGGAACTCGGATTGAAGTATGTTCCGCGCATAAAACAGGTCGACTGTTAACTGTTAAAGATTGCATTCGGTACCAGAAGTCCTGTGGCGAAACGGTTCGGTACGAATATGTGTACCGTTACACCCCTACTCACTAGCTCATACTTTGAATTGCACTACTGAAAGCAAGGATTGTCTGTTTACAAAGCGGGAATGTATTGCAACGCAAACTCTCTAAATATTTAAACTAAGCTAACACGCCTTGCACGCTGGTGTCGTGCAGGACATAGCCCTCAGTGTCTCTGTCGCAGTGTGTCGGCGAGCTCTTGTGAGGACAGAGGAGGGTGTGGAAATGCCTCCGAAAGGTTTCCGACAGACATGCATACAGTATCGGATTGGCGCAACTCCACGAGTACGACAGCAGCACCACAAACTCGAAGCCGCGAGTGAAATCGAGCGCCAGATCCGTTCGGTGCAGAGAACAAAAGTTGAAGACGTAGAACGGCAGCCAGCAGACACCGAACACCGAGACAACCGCCACCACCATCTTGGTCACCTGTTTCTCCAGCCTGTGACTCTCCGAGGAAGGCGTTTGCGTCCTGGCGTTTCTCAGAGTCACCAGCAGTGCCGTGTAAAACACAATCATTACGGTGAAGGGCAAGGCGAAGCCCAGTACAAACGTGTAGCTAAGAAAGGTCAACCACCAGGTGTCAGATGCAACATGAGGGTCAACGGTGCACAAACCGTAGTTGGCGGAGAAGTGAATAGCCATGGGAAGCACGGGAAACAGAGAGATAAACCACATCAATGCAGCGATGATCTTCGCCCGCCGCGGCGTCCGCCAATGAGCGAAGCGCAACGGGTCTACCAGCGCCATGTAACGGTCAACACTCATCACCGTCAGGCAGAACACACTTGTGAACTGATTGATGCCGTCCAGAACCATAACAAGCTTGCAAACGGCATCCCCGAAGATCCACTGATCCTGAAAGTTTTGGATAGCAATAAACGGGAGTCCTACCATGAAAAGTCCATCAGCCAACGCCAAGTTGAAAATGTAGACGGTGGTCGCCGAAGACATTTTGTCCAGCTTCAAAATGGTGATGATGACCAGCGAGTTCCCGGCCAATCCCACAATGCACACGGCCAGGTACATTACGGCCATGGTGACGCTAAATGCGTCGAAGTCCTCCTGGATGTAGACGTTGTTTATTCCAGCACCATCCAGATCTAGAACCGATACGTTATCGTAAAACATTCCCAAAGGCACTGCGGTTTCCATTTGTGGTTTGTAGTCCTTGAAGGAGAAGTTCAGATGTATTGCAAGAACCAGAAAATTTGTTCTTGATCTCCAGGTTTATTTTCCCATCTTAAGAAGAAATTTCAGAGGAAAAACACATTTCACCCCAAAGAACTGGCATTTGTTGAAATATCTAGACTCCAAAGTTGGTGTTAGACCCTCCTAGGGAGATCTTATATATCCCAAAGTATGTGTGTGTGTGTGTAAGTCATCCGTTGATAAGCTGCGCCGGCTCGTTCCAATCCGCTGTTATGAGGTTTCCAGGGTGCCATCTGTTACAATACTTTTGTTTTCATAACTAAACACTCTTGTCAGAAGGTCCATCCAGCCTCTTTCTTTCACACTCCCTTGTTCACTCCCTCTCATTTTCCTCCTTCACTCCACCCCTCTGTTTCCTCCCTTTCCTCGCAGTTCAGTGGGGGGTCAATCTGAGCCGATCAACCCCCAACTTCCCCTCTGGGCCACCCACTTTACAAATACGTCCCCAACGTGATGAGCGATGAATCTGGCCTGTCTCCCTTTGCTTGTTTGAATATGCTGCATTTCCCCCCTTCGGTGTTTATGTTTCTCGCTGATTATCTTTGTTTGTTGGTCGGTGAATCATCTATCACGCGCACAAGGCCTCGGTGGGTGGAAGCGGTCGCAGATAAAAGGGCAAGAGTAATGAGTGATCACCTTAGTCCTGTTCCTCCTCTGACACGCATAGTTGGAATGCCGCAATTCTCACAGTGAACTTCCCAAGAGATGCAGGGAAACTGAGGGGGGTCATGATTGTATAGTTGGATATATGCTCACCTCACTGACAACAAGCACTGTTTTTAGTAGAGCTTATGCAATATGCAAATTGTTTTGGAGGTTACTCTACTCCCAATTCCATGAAATCATTCCTACAATTTGGAACTTTCCATTGGCGTGTTACTGTAAACTTGGAAATGCGTCTGCAGGCTGAGCTTATTTAGAGGTTTATGGGGCCTCAAGTGACTTTGTGTTGCTGAAGACAGGTATCCAGTCCTCTCCAATAAATCTACACAGCCAGCGTTTGGTTTCACTGTTCTGGGCTTGAGCTTTCTTGTATCTCTTAACTAGGAACATGCCGGTTTTACAAATAGCATGCTGTAACTTCTAAGAATTGTAACTGCGTGGGAAAGAAGGACCAGGACATGAAGAACCTTTCATTCAAAAACCTTTAATGTATGCATGTTCCTGCTGAGTTGTTTCAACCAATTTTTTGAGGGGGGGGGATCAAATATGGACAAACCCAGCCGTTGGGTTTACACATTTAATTAAAAAGTTTAAACCAATGGTTGGGTTTGTCCATATTTGACCCAAAAAATTGATTAAAATTTTTAAATTAAACTTTCAAAAATCAACGGTTGGGTTTGTCCTTATTTGACCCAAAAATGGGTTGAAATATGGAGAATTTTAGGTCAAATACTCTAAAAATGCTGGGTTGTTTCAACCCATGTTTGGGTCAAATATGGATAAACCCAACCGTTGGGTTTAATTTTTTTTATTCAATTTTCAAACCCAACGGTTGGGTTTGTCCTTATTTAACCCAAAAATGGGTTGAAATATGGACAATTTTGGGTCCATATTTGGGTTTGTCCATATTTGACCCAAAAAGGGGTTGAAATATGGACAATTTTGGGTCAAATACTCTAAAAAAATCTGGGTTGTTTCAACCCATGTTTGGGTCAAATATGGTCAAACCCAACCATTGGGTTTAAATTTTTATGTTACTTTTTCAAATCCAACGGTTGGGTTTGTCCATATTTGACCTCAAAATGGGTTTAAATGTTAAAATTAAATTTTCAAACCTAAGGTTGGGTTTGTCCATATTTGACCTAAAAAGGGGTTGAAATATGGACAATTTTGGGTCCATATTTGGGTTTGTCCATATTTGACCCAAAAAGGGGTTGAAATATGGACAATTTTGGGTCAAATACTCTAAAAATGCTGGGTTGTTTCAACCCATGTTTGGGTCAAATATGGATAAACCCAACCGTTGGGTTTAATTTTTTTTATTCAATTTTCAAACCCAACGGTTGGGTTTGTCCTTATTTAACCCAAAAATGGGTTGAAATATGGACAATTTTGGGTCCATATTTGGGTTTGTCCATATTTGAACCAAAAAGGGGTTGAAATATGGACAATTTTGGGTCCATATTTGGGTTTGTCCATATTTGACCCAAAAAGGGGTTGAAATATGGACAATTTTGGGTCAAATACTCTAAAAAAATCTGGGTTGTTTCAACCCATGTTTGGGTCAAATATGGTCAAACCCAACCATTGGGTTTAAATTTTTATGTTACTTTTTCAAATCCAACGGTTGGGTTTGTCCGTATTTGACCTCAAAATGGGTTTAAATGTTAAAATTAAATTTTCAAACCTAACGGTTGGGTTTGTCCATATTTGACCCAAAAATGGGTTGAAACAACCCAGCATTTTTTAAAGTGAGGTCTCATCTGTGCATCTCATATCTTTATTACTTTGTCTTGTATGCTTTTGTTGCATGTGTGTTCTTTAATTAGTAAAACAGTGTATGCTGAGGTTCACTCTAAAAATGCTGGGTTGTTTCAACCCATGTGTGGGTCAAATATAGACAAACCTAACTGTTAGGGTTACATTTTTTAATTTAATTTTCAAACCCAACTGTTGGGTTTGTCCATATTAGACCCAAACATAAGTTGAAACAACCCAGCATTTATTAGAATGTAGTAAAAATGAACAAAAGCGAAGTATTTATGAAAAATAAATGAAATATCTCAGAAGTTCATGATGGTCTTCAAACTTTGCAGGAGTCTTTCAGTCTCAAATAGCACTGCATTCACTTTATCATATCACTTGACAGGTTATCAAATTAAAGCACAGTTTCGATAGGATGTGGCTAATTGTTTGATTTATAATGTAGGGCCCTATGAAATCCATTTTAATGGTTAAATTAAATTTTAGTAATCAAAAAACATGTCTATTTCAATTATTAATTGAAATCATGAAATTTATACAATTTAACAACAATTTACTAAAAGTTTAACAAAAATGACATGTTTAGTGCCCTATGAAATACATTTTATTTTTTCTCAAATTCCATTTTATTTTTACCAAATTTTGTGTTTTCTGTTTTAAGTTTTCTGGATTCTATTTTAATGATTTAATTAAATTGTAATAAATCAAAAAGCATGTCTAATTAAGTGAATTCATAAAAACAACAATTTATTAATTTAAAAATAAAATTTAATTTCTAAGAAAAGTGATTATACTGACATGCTTTTTATTTATTCATCACAAGTGTGACAAATTATGTGAAATTCCGTGTTATACATAAATTCCATTTTTATGACTGGATTCCGCGATTCCATCCACGTTTTCCACATCACGGAAATCACAGGGCCCTAATAGCCCTCACTCCGAACTTAATGAGTCTCTTATGCAAGATATACTGTATTATAACATACATATGGCAGAGATTGTACAATAATAACATTGTTACATTGAGTTTAGCTTTAAGACTGATAATTCATACAAACAAAAGTTTTTCAGTGTTACTGATATTACGCCCCTTTTGTCTTTCATCTCTGTTCTTTGATCTCATTTCTTATGGTTTATCATGGCTCTGAATGACAATAACTCAAACGCACTTTGTCATAATGAATCGCCTGTAAAGTCATGCTTTATTTGTCCTTGCATTTGACCTTGACTTTGACTAATTTGTTTATGAGCTGCTGAAAAGCACAACAATTCTACTATTTCAACTATTCCAGTACTGAAGAGGAATCCAGTATAATTTATTCAAGGTATTTAAAATAATACACATGCATATCATTTTAATATTTCAAAAAACTTCAAACCCTATTTCAAAACTTCTCTGGTCCTCTGAACAGACCTTCTTAAAGATGAACATGAGAAGTTCATATGAATCACAATGCCATGAAAGAAAGAAAAATCTGCTCACCATAAAAGAAAAGAAAAAAGAAAAGTGCTTTTCTAAGAAAGCTGACATTATCAAGCAAGAAATTATAGATCAAATAAATGAGAACAGAGATGAAAGATAAAAGGAGAGTAACTCTGAAGAGCAAATATAAAGGAACTAATAATTAAAGCACACACGACAAAAATTAAAAGATAAAGGACTAGCGATAAATTACATTTTATAATTGTATCATTGATGGGATTGGAAAATGATTTGAAAGGGGTTCAAACTCGGGTCGTCTAAATATAAAGCAACATTAAAATATAAGACCACATGCACACAATTTTTAAGTTAATTTTAATTTATTTTTAATTTATTTATTTTGTATTGCATGAACTTATACATACATACATACAAGATCAGGGAAATGAAGCATGCACTGTGAAAAATATTTTCACCATTTATCACACCTTTTTATCTTTTGTCAAGTCAACTTAGATAATTAATGTGGTTCAGATAACATAATATTTTGAGTTTCTACTTATTAAACCAATCGCCTTCATTGTATTAACTCAAATTTTTAATTTCAGTGAACTTAAAATTTTAAGGCAATCAGGTAACTTATTTTTTTAAGTTTAACAAAAGTTTAACCCACAAATTTTGTGTCAAATATGCTAAAAAATGCTGGGTTGTTTTAACCCATGTTTGGGTCAAATATGGACAAACCCAACCATTGGGTTTACATTTTTTTATTACATTTTCAAACCCAACAGTTTGTCCATATTTGACCCAAAAATAGGTTGAAATATGGAAAGTTTTGGGTCCATATTTGGGTTTTTCCCTATTTGACCCAAAAATGGGTTGATATATGGACAATTTTAGTTCAAATACTCTAAAAAATGCTGGGTTGTTTAAACCCATGTTTGGGTCAAATATGGACAAAACCAACCGTTGGGTTTACATTTTTTAATTAAATTTTCAAACCCAACGGTTGGGTTTGTCCATATTTGACCCAAAAATGGGTTGAAATATGGACAATTTTAGGTCCAAATTTGGGTTTTTCCATATTTGACACCAAAATGGGTTGAAATATGGACACTTTTGGGTCAAATACTCTAAAAAATGCTGGGGGTCAAATATGGACAAAACCCAACCGTTGCATTTAAATTTTTAAATTACATTTTCAAACCCAATGGTTGGGTTTGTCCATATTTGACCCAAAAATAGTTTGAAATATGGAAAGTTTTGGGTTTGTCCCTATCTGAGCCAAAAAACGGGTTGATATATGGACAATTTTAGGTCAAATACTCTAAAAAATGGGTTGTTTCAACCCATGTTTGGGTCAAATATGGCCAAACCCAACCGTTGCGTTTAAATTTTTAAATTACGTTTTCAAACCCAACGGTTGGGTTTGTCCATATTTGACCCAGACATGGGTTGAAACAACCCAGCACTTTTTCAAGGTTCAAAAGTTTAACCAACAATAATTTTTTACAGTGAGGTTGTATCTCTTACAATGAACAATCTTAATGATATAAACAGAAAACATAATGGATTTGTGTTTTATGAAGTTAATAAAACTCAAAACAATTGAACAATTCAGGTTACTTAAAATGTGTCAGTTTTGAGAACTCAAAAAAAGAAAGAAAGTTCTATATACTCATAAAAGTTCATTTGTTTGAACTAATTTGTTTAATTTGAGTTGGCTCTACTCAAACTAATTAATTATTTTGAGCGTTAGGGGTTATCTTTGAATAATTCATCATAATGCATCAAAAACTTTGCACTTTTTTGTTATTTATAAGTCTAAGGGATGAAATAAAAGAGTTAAATTCAGCAAGAAAAAGAGGAAAGCATAAATGAGAAAATTTTTGCTTATGAATGATGAATTTTGCATAGAAGATAAAGAAATTAACAACATATTCAAGGGACAACAGCTTTGGGTTTTCATAATAAAAGATAACCTCTTTGAGGATGATGTCAACAAATCAAGAAGTAAATTACAATTTCTTCATGATATTATGTTTTCAGTGATTTTTTTATTTATTTATATTTTTTCCCCCCAAAAGTCCATTTTCTCCAAATATAATTTTTCAAATCATGAAACAATTTAACAACAATTTACTAAAAGTTGAACAAAAATTACATATGAAATCCGTTTAATTTTTTTCAATTTCCGGTTTATTTTTTTACCAAATTCTGTGTTTTCTGTTTTAAGTTTTCTGGATTCTTTTTTAATGGTTTAATTACATTTTAATAATCAAAAAGCATGTCTAATTAGCTAAGTGAATTCATAAAAACATTATATAATAATTTAATTTCTAAAAAATAAAGAAAAGTGATTTAAGTGTACTGACCTGCTTTTTATTTATTCATCAAAAATTTCATAATAAAAAATAACCTCTTTGAGTACGACGTCAGCATGTCAAGCAGTAAATTACAATTTCTTCATTATATTATTGTTTTTTATTTATTTATATATTTTTTTTCCAAAAGTCAATTTTCTCCAAATATATTTCAGAACAATCTTGCATGGGGGCAAAGTGAAGGTACAACAACTGAAGAATTGTTGTTTTTTTTTTTTTTTAATCCACGAGTTCACACCAGTACAAATTATTAAATCTAAAACTTTAAGTTGTTTATCCAGGTAAAGCCAATGCAAACCTGTTGGAACGCAGCTGACGTGACCACTTTAAAATTCCATTGCGTGTGAATTACCCAATAGGAGATCGAGAGAGGCGGGACTTATGCCGTCACACATACACGTGTACAGGGAAGCAGGAAGTGAAGCGGCTCAGTTGGTGCCTGTATACAGTAAGTACTATCCAATAGTCTATGCTGAGGTAAAAATGTTAAAGATGAATGAAAGAGAACCACAAATCTGTTATAGATGCGTTTATTTTCTGCTTTTGACATGTTTAAATGTTTAAATGCAACAGAAATTCACGATGGTCTGCAGCAGATAAACTTTTCAGGAAACTCGTTTGATTAAATAGCACTGCATTCACTTTATCATGTCACTTGCGAGATTGTTTCAACAGCTGTCAATAGGCAGAAACTGTAGTGTTGATAAATATGGTTGATTTATGTATAATGACAGTCTGTTTACACATCTGACATATGGCAGTTTTACACTGAAGCACTTCTGCACTGGCATTTAGGTGTCTTTACACAGACAAGGGTGGCATAAATGCATTTACACCGCTATTTTAACTGCATATTGTTACACAAGGGGCTTTAGGTGTGTCAGAGCAGGCACAATTTAGTCTGGCTTTTATTATGCATTGTGTTCCAGAATTTTGAGCAGGCACAGAGCAGCCTTAAAGGGGTGGTTGATTGTGATTCGACTTTTTTAACTTTAGTGAGTGTGTAATGTTGCTGTTTGAGCAGAAACAACATCTGCAAAGTTACGACGCTCAAAGTTCAAAAGCAAAGGGAGATATTTTCTTTAACAGAAATGGCTTTTTAAGGACTACAACAAACGGCTGGTAGGGACTACAACGAGCTTCTTCACGGGTTAGTGACATCACTAACCCTGAAATTTACATAAACCCCGCCCCCGGGAACATGTTGAGAAGAGGAAGAGTTGTTGTAGTCGAGCACATTTGGGAGTCGCTCAAGCTGTCATCCGTCTTTCACATTTATTGCGATACAGTACGAACACAAATGCAATAGCATGTCATAAAGCAAGATGACAACATAAGTTATAACCGTAATTAAACTAAACTATACCTGTTCTCTCTTCATGCAGCAGATATTCTCTGGCTCTGTGCGTCTGACAACAGTTCCCACACCAGCCATTTATAGATTATCATGACAGAATATGCTAATCAGTGACTTGAAGATAGCTAACTCATAAATTCATCAACTATCCATTCAGAAACGTCCTGTCTCATTCTACATGTTGTCTCTTCTTCTTGAGTCTCTCCATCATTGTCCGACTCCGGTTTGATCATAAAAGGCTGAACAGTTTCTGTCATTTTCAGTGTGTGTCTGCGTGAGGTAATCGGAGCTGCTAACACAAGCTCTTGAAGCTCCGCCCTCTTCCTGAAAGGGGGCGGGGAGCAACAGCTCATTTGCATTTAAAGGGACACACACAAAAACAATTTTAACATGCTATAAAAATGATCTGTGGGGTATTTTGAGCTAAAACTTCACATACACACTTTGGGGACATCAGCGACTTATTTACATCTTGTAAAAATTAATTAATTAAAAAATGATAGGACTCGGCTGTGTAAAGACACCTTTAACATTAATTCTACATCAACACAAGCTTTTAAAAGCGTCAGTGTTTGCAGGAATCCTGGATAAACAGGATTTGGTCCACACCCACCTCTGTGATGAGTAAACTGTGTCCTGTGTCTCTCTGTTTTTCATTTGCACAGGCGTCATGCTTCCAGGCTTCAGTCCTGTGGTTCAGGCCCTGCTGGGGACCCTCTTCACCTGGGGCCTCACCGCAGCTGGAGCCGCTCTGGTGTTCGTCTTCTCCGGCAGACAGGTGAGCCGATCTCATCTGCTGGGTTACTTCACTCACCAATATACAGACATGCAGGAAAAAACTTAAAGGGATCGTTCACCCAAAATGACTTCTGTCATCATATGCTCATGTTGTTCTCAATCTGAATGACTTTCTTTCTTCCGTGGAACACAAAAGAAGGTATAATGATCACTTTTATCCATATAATGAGATTTTAGTCCACTTTGGAACAACATTAGGGTGTGTAAATCTAAATCTAAATCAGCGTTATTGTTGTTAAGTAAAACTAAGACTATTTCTGATAATTGAAATCAAGCTGAAATGAATTGAAATAATAATATTAGTTGAAAAATGAGAAATGTTGCCTTGGCAATGAACTAAAATAACTTTAAGATGAAGCACTAAAATTATTCACTGGAAATAAATAAAACTAAAACTAAAACTGAAATAAAAATAAATGAAACCTAAATAGCAAAAAAAAACAAACACAATTTGATGACAAATGACAATTTTTTTTAACTAAAATTAACATGAAAACTAAAATATAAAAATAAAAGAATTCACAATATTAATAATAAAACTAAGACTATTTCTGTTAATTGAAATTAAGCTGAAATTAATTAAAATATAAATATTAGCTGAAAAACTTAAACTAAACGAAAATGAGAAATGTTGCCTTGGCAATAAACTGAAATAAGTTTAAGTTGATGCACTAAAATTATTAACTGGAAATAAATAAAACTGAAATAAAAATAAATTACACTTAAATAGTGATTAAAAAAAAAAACACAAAAAATGACAAAATAAATAAAAATTAACATGAAAACTAAAAGATAATTCAAAATGTTAATAATAAAACTGACTATTTCTGTTAATTGAAATCAAGCTAAAATTAATTTATATATCTTACAAACCCGATTCCAAAAAAGTTGGGGCACTGTACAAATTGTGAATAAAAACAGAATGCAATGATGTGGAAGTTTCAAATTTCAATGTTTTATTCAGAATACAACATAGATGACATATCAAATGTTTAAACTGAGAAAATGTATCATTTTAAGGGAAAAATAAGTTGATTTTAAATTTCATGGCATCAACACATCTCAAAAAAGTTGGGACAAGGCCATGTTTACCACTGTGTGGCATCCCCTCTTCTTTTTATAACAGTCTGCAAACGTCTGGGGACTGAGGAGACAAGTTGCTCAAGTTTAGGAATAGGAATGTTGTCCCATTCTTGTCTAATACAGGCTTCTAGTTGCTCAACTGTCTTAGGTCTTCTTTGTCGCATCTTCCTCTTTATGATGCGCCAAATGTTTTCTATGGGTGAAAGATCTGGACTGCAGGCTGGCCATTTCAGTACCCGGATCCTTCTTCTACGCAGCCATGATGTTGTAATTGATGCAGTATGTGGTCTGGCATTGTCATGTTGGAAAATGCAAGGTCTTCCCTGAAAGAGACGACGTCTGGATGGGAGCATATGTTGTTCTAGAACTTGGATATACCTTTCAGCATTGATGGTGCCTTTCCAGATGTGTAAGCTGCCCATGCCACACGCACTCATGCAACCCCATACCATCAGAGATGCAGGCTTCTGAACTGAGCGCTAATAACAACTTGGGTTGTCCTTGTCCTCTTTAGTCTGGATGACATGGCGTCCCAGTTTTCCAAAAAGAACTTCAAATTTTGATTCGTCTGACCACAGAACAGTTTTCCACTTTGCCACAGTCCATTTTAAATGAGCCTTGGCCCAGAGAAAACGCCTGCGCTTCTGGATCATGTTTAGATATGGCTTCTTTTTTGACCTATAGAGTTTTAGCCGGCAACGGTGAATGGCACGGTGGATTGTGTTCACCGACAATGTTTTCTGGAAGTATTCCTGAGCCCATGTTGTGATTTCCATTACAGTAGCATTCCTGTATGTGATGCAGTGCCGTCTAAGGGCCCGAAGATCACGGGCATCCAGTATGGTTTTCCGGCCTTGACCCTTACGCACAGAGATTGTTCCAGATCCTCTGAATCTTTGGATGATATTATGCACTGTAGATGATGATAACTTCAAACTCTTTGCAATTTTTCTCTGAGAAACTCCTTTCTGATATTGCTCCACTATTTTTCGCCGCAGCATTGGGGGAATTGGTGATCCTCTGCCCATCTTGACTTCTGAGAGACACTGCCACTCTGAGAGGCTCTTTTTATACCCAATCATGTTGCCAATTGACCTAATAAGTTGCAAATTGGTCCTCCAGCTGTTCCTTATATGTACATTTAACTTCAACTTTTTTGGAATGTGTAGCTCTCATGAAATCCAAAATGAGCCAATATTTGGCGTGACGTTTTAAAATGTCTCACTTTCAACATTTGATATGTTATCTATATTCTATTGTGAATAAAATATAAGTTTATGAGATTTGTAAATTATTGCATTCCTTTTTTATTCTCAATTTGTACAGTGTCCCAACTTTTTTGGAATCGGGTTTGTACTTGTGTGTGTATATATATATATATATATATAACTAAAAGATATATAAATTCATTATATATATAAAACTTAAAATAATTTGAACAAGCTAAAATTATTTAAAATATATTGAAATTAATACAAATTATATACAAATTAAACATGAAAACTAAAATATAAAAATAAAAGATAATTCCAAATATTAATAATAAAACTATAATAAAAACTAACACTGATCGAAATCTAAAATTGAATCTAAATCTATTTGAAGCAGAATTTGAATTTGTCTCATATTTGATGATTTATTATTTTCCTGTTTATTATTGTGAATCTGCTTTGGATCTGTATTGTTTAAAGTGCTATAGTGAAAAATAAATGTTTTTTATTTTTAGGGTGTCGAGTCAAAGCTTTGAATCAAACGGTGCTAGTGTGATGATTTGAGTTTTGTTTGAAAGACATATTGTAATTTTAACAGTAAAACAGTACTGTAAAAACCTAGTAAGTTCCCTTGTTATTTACAGGGAAAACTAATAGATCTAACGGGACATTTCATGTACATTTATTTTACAGTAAACTACTGTTAAATGTACACCCAGAATTCTGACACATTTAATGTTTTATTTTGATTTAAATAATTGTTTCTTGTCAGTTATGTACATTAGGGTTTTATGTTACATCTTATGTTGTTAAATGGTTGTTTATTGCATTATTTTAGTGTTGTGTGTGTGTGTGTGTTACATGACGGTGTTTTGTGTTTGTGTGTATGTGCATCTTCTATATATTAGTATTTACATCAGCTTGTGATGAGCTTCATTTATCATGTGTCAATATACACTGATCAGGCATAACATTATGACCACCTTCCTAATGTTGTGTTGGTCCCCCTTTTGCTGCCAAAACAGCCCTGACCCATTGAGGCATGGACTCCACTAGACCCCTGAAGGTGTGCTGTGGTATCTGGCACCAAGATGTTAGCAGCAGATCCTTTAAGTCCTGTAAGTTGCGAGGTGGGACCTCCATGGATTGGACTTGTTTGTTCAGCACATCCCACAGATGCTCGATTGGATTGAGATCTGAGGAATTTGGAGGACAAGTCAACACCTCAAACTCGTTGTTGTGCTCGCAACAAACTGCGATGCACTGTGTATTCTGACACCTTTCTATCAGAACCAGCATTAACTTTTTGAGCAGTTTGAGCTATAGTAGCTCGTCTGTTTGATCGGACCACACGGGCCAGCCTTCGCTCCCCACGTGCATCAATGAGCCTTGGCCGCCCATGACCCTGTCGCCAGTTCACCACTGTTCCTTCCTTGGAGCACTTTTGATAGATACTGACCACTGCAGACCGGGAACACCCCACAAGAGCTGCAGTTTTGGAGACGCTCTGATCACAATTTGGCCCTTGTCAAATTCGCTCAAATCCTTACACTTGCCCATTTTTCCTGCTTCTAACACATCAACTTTGAGGACAAAATGTTCACTTGCTGCCTAATTAATCCCACTCACTAACAGGTGCCGTGATGAAGAGATAATCAGTGTTATTCACTTCATAATGTTATGCCTGATCGGTGTATAGATGGTTGTTAATATATTATAAAGGTGTGAATCATATTTAACACTTCACTAGGTTGGTAATATTGTCAGTTTAAATTCATGTTGCTACCATATTTTCTACGGTAAAGTTCTGGCGATCACAGCTGCCGTTTCTTTACTGTAAATTTTAAGTTTTACAATGTATCTTTTCTTTCCTCCTCAGAAGCGGATCTTGGACGGCAGTCTGGGATTTGCGGCCGGGGTAAGAGACCCAATTTTTTACTCCATTCTCTGCTTTATGTGTCCATCATTTCTTCACCTTTTTGCCATAAATTCTTTTGGTGTCACCATCACATCTCTCTCTTTTTTTCCACAATAAAACAGATATTTGAAATGTATTGTGTAAGGGCAGGCAGGGACACGTTTTCTTCTCTTCTACTGTCAGTGAAGCCTCAGAAAGGAATAATGTTATTTATCTGTGACCCAGAGTTAATTACACGGTCTCATTTTGATTATCCTGAATATCTAATGCAACATCAGGTTCGCAGAACTCTCATTTCACGATTCATCTTTTGTCCTCGCCTGAAGGGCCGTGGAAAATTATCATGCATTGAAAATGAAAAATATAATTTCCATGACATTAAATATGCATGTTTTGTAGATTAGAATTTAAAATCCAGTAAACTAATAAAGGGTATAAATGTTTATTTTCCACCTCCATGTTCATTTGAGTCATGACAAATTCTTACATAATGAGAACGTTAATGATGCTCAATCTTTAGTTTAGTTTTTTCTCTTATTAAATCTGTTTGTGCTGCAGAGATTGAGATAATTTCAACCTTTAAATATGATTGTACTTAATGACAGTTTGTCTTTTATATCGCATATTGATCTACAATACTGGATAAGAAATGATTGTAGGAAATTCTTTTGAACATTAAATTGATCAAAAGTGACAGTAAAGACCTTTAGATTTCTATTTCATATAACTGCTGTTCATAGAATTTTCTGTTCTTCAAATAATCCATCCATCCATCCATCCACCCTTCATCCTGTCCACCCATCCATCCACCCATCCATCCATCCACCCACCCTTCATGCTGTCCATCCATCCATCCATCCATCCATCCACCCACCCTTCATGCTGTCCATCCATCCATCCATCCATCCATCCATTCATCCATCCATCCACCTGTCATCCTGTCCATTAATCCACCCGTCATCCTGTCCATCCATCCACCCTTCATCCTGTCCATCCGTCCATCCATCCACCCTTCATCCTGTCCATCCGTCCATCCATCCACCCTTCATCCTGTCCATCCATCCATCCATCCATCCACCCATCCATCCATCCATCCACCCACACTTCATGCTGTCCATCCATCCACCCGTCATCCTGTCCATCCATCCATCCATCCACCCATCCATCCATCCATCCATCCATCCACCCTTCATCCTGTCCATCCACCCATCCATCCATCCATCCACCCATCCATCCATCCATCCATCCACCCACCCTTCATGCTGTCCATCCATCCATCCATCCATCCATCCACCTGTCATCCTGTCCGTCCATCCACCCGTCATCCTGTCCATCCATCCACCCTTTATCCTGTCCATCCATCCATCCATCCATCCATCCATCCATCCACCTGTCATCCTGTCCGTCCATCCACCTGCCATCCTGTCCATCCATTCATCCATCCACTCTTCATCCATCCATCCATCCATCCATCATCCATCCATCCATCCACCCGTCTTCCTGTCCATCCATCCATCCATCCATCCATCCATCCACCCGTCTTCCTGTCCATCCATCCATCCATCCATCCATCCATCCACCCGTCATCCTGTCCATCCATCCATCCACCCGTCATCCTGTCCATCCATCCACCCGTCATCCTGTCCATCCATCCATCCACCCGTCATCCTGTCCATCCATCCATCCATCCATCCATCCATCCATCCATCCATCCATCCATCCATCCATCCACCCATCATCCTATCCATCCACCGTTCATCGATCCATCCATCCATCTACCCTTCATCCATCTACCCTTCATCCATCCATCCATCCATCCATCCATCCATCCATCCATCCATCCATCCATCCATCCATCCACCGTTCATCGATCCATCCATCCATCCATCCATCCATCTACCCTTCATCCATCCATCCATCTACCCTTCATCCATCCATCCATCCATCCATCCATCCATCCATCCATCCATCCATCCATCCATCCATCCATCCATCCATCCATCCATCCATCCATCCATCCATCCATCCATCCATCCATCCATCCATCCATCCATCCATCCATCCATCCATCCATCCATCCATCCATCCATCCATCCATCCATCCATGTTTGGTTTATAGAATCTACTGGAAGTTTAGCTGAAGGCTCATGCAAGTGTTCCTACTATGAGATCGTCAGTCGACAGACTTTATTATCATTATCATCATCATCCTCATCATCCTCTTCTGGAGTCTGCTGTTGTCATGCAACTGTGTTCCTGTTTGATACACCACAGCATCTGACATCATGACATTGCCAAAAGCAAATATTCCTGAGAAGGCCATTCCCTCTCATTCTATAGTGAAGATGTGGGAGGGTGATGGCATCTGGACAGGCTGTTAGGGACATTAAGAAATGTTGAGGGGCTGTTAGTCTGATTTGTGTGGTCAATTATAACTTACAACAATAGTCGTCACCAGAAATAAATGTGTTTAGACGAAGCATTTGTTCGGTCTAGTCTTTGTTTTCCACGGAAGATTAATGGCTGTAATTTCTGGAAGTCAGTGTGTGTGTTGGTGCTTTCGCCTTTTTGTTAGACAGAAAGTGAAGAGTGACAAGAAGTAATTAGTGGTCGTGATGTAAAGCAGTCCAGACTTGAACCTGAAGCTACTGCCATGCCACAACACTGACAAAAGAATCGAAATTTCGGTTCATTCCACCATTTGTTTAGAAATAATGTGTGTCTATTTGCATCCTCATTATTACCTTATCAGGGTGTGCGATATTGACAAAAAGTGTTATCTTAATACAGTGGGGAGAACAAGTATTTGATACACTGCCGATTTTGCAGGTTTGCCCACTTACAAAGCATGTAGAAGTCTGTAATTTTTATCATAGGTACTCTTCAACTGTGAGAGACGGAATCTAAAACAAAAATCCAGAAAATCACATTGTATGATTTTTAAGTAATTAATTTGCATTTTATTGCATGACATAAGTATTTGATACATCAGAAAAGCAGAACTTAATATTTGGTACAGAAACCTTTGTTTGCAATTACAGAGATCATACGTTTCCTGTAGTTCTTGACCAGGTTTGCACACACTGCAGCAGGGATTTTGGCCCACTCCTCCATACAGACCTTCTCCAGATCCTTCAGGTTTCAGGGCTGTCGCTGGGCAATACGGACTTTCAGCTCCCTCCAAAGATTTTCTATTGGGTTCAGGTCTGGAGACTGGCTAGGCCACTCCAGGACCTTGAGATGCTTCTTACGGAGCCACTCCTTAGTTGCCCTGGCTGTGTGTTTCGGCTCGTTGTCGTGCTGGAAGACCCAGCCACGACCCATCTTCAATGCTCTTACTGAGGGAAGGAGGTTGTTGGCCAAGATCTCGCGATACATGGTCCCATCCATCCTCCCCTCAATACGGTGCAGTCGTCCTGTCCCCTTTGCAGAAAAGCATCCCCAAAGAATGATGTTTCCACCTCCATGCTTCACGGTTGGGATGGTGTTCTTGGGGTTGTACTCATCCTTCTTCTTCCTCCAAACACGGCGAGTGGAGTTTAGACCAAAAAGCTCTATTTTTGTCTCATCAGACCACATGACCTTCTCCCATTCCTCCTCTGGATCATCCAGATGGTCATTGGCAAACTTCAGACATGGGCTGGCTTGAGCAGGGGGACCTTGCGTGTGCTGCAGGATTTTAATCCATGACGGCGTAGTGTGTTACTAATGGTTTTCTTTGAGACTGTGGTCCCAGCTCTCTTCAGGTCATTGACCAGGTCCTGCCGTGTAGTTCTGGGCTGATCCCTCACCTTCCTCATGATCATTGATGCCCCACGAGGTGAGATCTTGCATGGTGCACCAGACCGAGGGAGACTGACCGTCATCTTGAACTTCTTCCATCTTCTAATAATTGCGCCAACAGTTGTTGCCTTCTCACCAAGCTGCTTGCCTATTGTCCTGTAGCCCATCCCAGCCTTGTGCAGGTCTACAATTTTATCCCTGATGTCCTTACACAGCTCTCTGGTCTTGGCCATTGTGGAGAGGTTGGAGTCTGTTTGATTGAGTGTGTGGACAGGTGTCTTTTATACAGGTAACGAGTTCAAACAGGTGCAGTTAATACAGGTAATGAGTGGAGAACAGGAGGGCTTCTTAAAGAAAAACTAACAGGTCTGTGAGAGCCGGAATTCTTACTGGTTGGTAGGTGATCAAATACTTATGTCATGCAATAAAATGCAAATTAATTATTTAAAAATCATACAATGTGATTTTCTGGATTTTTGTTTTAGATTCCGTCTCTCACAGTTGAAGAGTACCTATGATAAAAATTACAGACCTCTACATGCTTTGTAAGTGGGCAAACCTGCAAAATCGGCAGTGTATCAAATACTTGTTCTCCCCACTGTATTTCCTATGATTGTGTTAATAATGATAATTAGTCAATATTTGAGTGTGTTATTGTGCTGGTTTAGGTCAAGTCATGTTACCTTCATCTCTGTAGCGCTTTATACAATACAGATTGTTTCAAAGCAGCTTCACAGTAATAAATCGCTAAATAATGACCAATGTGGCAAACTTAATCCAAGAGTTATTTCTGCCTTTATTGAGCTAGGACAGTATATAGATAATTAATCGACAGAAAGCTAAGTGGAAGTGAAAGTGTGCATCATTCAACATTGTTTCTAAAAATGTAAAGATAAATAGACAATCACAAAATGCATTAATAATATTATCTGCGCAAATGAGCAGCTGCTTTGTGATAATTACGTCATTGAAATTATTTAATTAGTTATGAAGGATTTCCTGAAGTAGAAAAAAATAAAAATAAAAATATAGATTTACACACACACACACACACACACACACACACACACACACACACACACACACACACACACACATACATATATACATGCATTAATTTGATCAAAAGTTAAATTTAATTTCAAATAAATGCTGTTCTTTCTATTCATCAAATAATCCTCAACAAAAATGTATTACAGTTTTCACAAAAATATTACAACTGTTTTCAACATTGATAATAATCATTAATAATAATTGAGCATCAAATCAGCATATCAGAATGATTCTGAAGACTGGAGTAATGATGCTGAAAATCCAGATTTGATCATGGGAATAAACTGCATTTTTAAATGCATTCACATTGAAAACAGCTGTTTTAAATTGTAATAATATTTCAGAATTTTTACTGTATTTTTGATCAAATAAATGCAGATGTGGTGAGCACACACACATACGTATATATTAGTATCATACTTTTTGTGCGTATGGATGTTTTGTAAATTATTCATATAGAACATTTCAGAAATTTTGTTCACATTTACTGTAGGACCATTTCATGTACGTCTTTTATAAATGGCCTATTAAAACGTGTGATTTAGATTTTTTGGTAACACTTTACAATAAGGTTGTATTAGTTAACATTAGTTAATGCATTAGTTAACATAAACTAACCATGAACAACACCTCTGTTCAGCGTTAGTTAATCTTTGTTAACGTTAGTTAATAAAAATACAGCTGTTCATGGTTTGTTCATGTTAGTTCACAGTGCATCAACTAATGTTAAGAAGATTTTAATAATGCATTAGTAAATGCTGAAATTAACATTAACAAAGATAAATAAATGCTTTATAAGTGCAGTTCATTATTAGTTCATGTTAACTAATGAACCTTATTGTAAAGTGTTACTGATTTTTTGTTTTTTTTTAAATGACATTTTACATTTAAAGGTTAAAAGTAAAAAAGCTGTATGCAATGCACTGATAATTATTGAGTGCTGTGAAAGGCAGCGAAGGCTCTCTGTGTGTTTATAATAGCAGACTTCCTGGGGGTTTGTTTCCCAGACAGATTCAGTGTTGTGTAGGTCTGTATTAGGTGTTCACTTTGACACAAAAAGTATAGCCGTAACTTGAAATGCGCCTCCCATGTGTAATCATCAGCACGGCAGCCGCGTATCGAGCACCTCTGAGGGAAGGTGGATAGATTTAATTATACAGGATGTAAATTTTTAGTGCGGTCTACTGCTCTCCATCCCCGTCCGATGCCCGATTACAAATCAATACTGGGCTGATGAGTTCAGGGAAGAGCCTGGGATGTGTGTGTGTGTGTGTGTTAGAGCTCAGACTGAGAGGAGAAGAAAGAATTCAATTAGAGTTTAATTGGTAATAAAGACGCCAAATTGGATTTAAAATCTTTCTTCAGTGATTATTTCAATTCGTACATTTTATTTATTCATTCAGTTTAATTGCTGTAATTTCTAAATGTCTATATCAGGTAAATCTTCAAGCACGTAGCACTAAAACCCCAAAAACTGTAAAAAAACAACACAAAACACGAAACGTTAGAATTTCTAAGGATCAGCATTCAGACCAAACCATAAGTCGTAGAGACTTGAAACTTTGAGGGCTGGTAGTACCCACACCGTCTACAACGTCACCAATGCTCGCCCCAATCGGCCTAACGGGGGCGCTACAGCGATCAAAAGTATGTAATGAGGCATAACTCCTAAACCGATCGCTACAGGCTCAATTGTCTTATATTGTTGGAATGCATGTCTCTGATTCGATCGTCACCCTTGAAATTTTAGGGTATTTTGGGTTTTTCGAAAACCTACTTTTGCTAACTAGTCCTATGTTTTTCCAATCTGAACCAAACGAGTGCAGAAATGTTCTCTGGAGTCTGATTGAATAGCCTCGTTTCCACCGAAATTACCCGGAACAGTTTGTCCCAGGAACTTTTTTCCCCAGAACTTTTTCCCCCCAGACCTGTTGCTGTCTGCGTTTCCATCGCGGTCTAAAGTACCGTGAAGATTAGTCCTGTGACGTAGGACTGCGCGCGACTTTCCAGTTCCCGTTGGATTTCGTCCTCCCCTTATAAGCTTAATAAAGCCTGAACCTCATTGTCTGTCAATCGGTCGTATTTTTTAAACTCCATTGTTGATTCGAATAGCAAACAACTCTTACTGCACGCACCGCAACAGACTTTTAAAAATGTTGGGTGAAATAAAATGCTGCGTGAACTCAACCAATCAGCATGTTCAGCGGCCAAGACCCACCCCCAAAAATTCCTGAACTTTGAAAAAGTACTACCACTTTTTGAGGGGAGAAATTTTTACCCAGAACGTCATTTAGACCCTGGTTCCTGCAGTCGAAACACACAGAGTACCACCCCAAAGTCCCTGTGATGGAAACACGGCTAATAATTATCAAAACTGGCCACTTTTACTAAAACTGCTATCCCTCTTAAATGGAATGAGATAATTTCACCAAACTCGACACACCTATGTACGGGTTCGGTCTGTGGTTGTGTGACGCAGCAACTGGCCACTTGGTGGCGCTATAAAACGAATAAAAATACACTAAAACGGCTATAGCTACACAGTCAGTCCGACTGACTTGAAAACTAGCGTGAGGTGTCTTTGTCCAATGAAGTTCGAGCGGCTGTCAGACAAGGTTAACAGAGGCCGATTGGAACGAAACTCCCTGGGCCTGTTTGACTCTCGGCCATAGAGGCCTGTGAGAAATTCGAAAGAAATCGGCCAGCGGGGGTGCCTTTTGCGTTTTTCAGGTGCATAAATGATTGTATATCAAGCAATGTTTCACACATATACATGATATTCATACCATATGGTAGGAATCCTCATTCTGAGCAACTTTATCTCAAGGACCAGTGCTGTCAATCAAACCGTTTATTAAATATCAGAGATTATTTGAACCAACTTTCGTGAAACTAGTCAAAGGTTTTTGGCTCCACCTCGATAACTGAAAAAAGCTTTAAAACCATATATTTCCTTAGTAAACTGCCTGTTTTGTCTGTAAATGGTCTTTTCCAACTATGATCTAGGTGGTTACAGGCTTGCTAAATTAAACATAATGGCTTTTTACGCATGTCCTTAAATGCCTTAAAGCACTTGAACCCCTTTAATTGCTGCTTGCAGCTATATTTATTAATAATTTTTTCAATTGAACCTGCATCCTTTCCAATTAGCAAGTTTTCTCTTGTGATTTTTAAATGGTTGATGTCACACAAATTGTAAAGGATTATTAGATTACATGCTTTATACAGTGTGTAATTATAATTATATTTAATTATAATTGTCTTTTGAAGAAAAAACAGGTCACTCGAGGGGATTCTCTACTGTAAATGTACATGCTTGAGCCAGTAATCTCAAGACATTTCCGGTATTTCTCCTGTATTTATGACAAAAACTGCTTGTTTTGCTCTATAAAATTAATAAACAACCATTTTTTTGTAATTCAAGATATAAGAACTGGATTTTTTTTATTAAAAACAGTAGATATTGATTTTTAGTTATTGATTTATACTTGAATACTTACTCAATGCACCTGTTTCTATTTGTACTGTGTACACAATCTTTTGCACTATGACAATCAACTAAACAATTTTGTATATATTTTTTTTGTATTCATTTAGCATTTAAAGTTAGATTTTTTTAAAAATATATAAATACTAGATGTCATCACTGGGTTCTTATGTTCTTTATGACCGGCTTTATGATGGAAATTTTCGATTGAGCATGTTATCACTTTGCTCGAAGACACAATGTGCCTCTATATAGATGTGTGGACGGTAGTGCAGTGCTGAAATATTGCTGCTGGCAACCCAGAGGTCCAAGATTCAAAAAGAACGGAAAATACTAGAGTGTCAGACAGACTCAGACTCAGACACACACACACACTGCATACACAGTGTGTCCTTGAAGGCTGTCATTCATATCAGTGATCTGGCTTCAAACAGAAAGCTTAAGTGTGAGAGGAAACTCAGAGAGAGAGTGTGTGCGTGTGTGCGGCTGCAGCAAACAGCGCATTTTATTGACGGTGCATTAAGATGAGGATAGAAAGGATCTCCACCTGAAGGCAGGCTAATTAATGAGTTTTCCTCCATTTTACAGCATAGAAAAGGGGTATTCAAGAGGATTAAATGTTCCTTCACCTGCAGAAAGATAATTAGGCTTTAGCTGTAGCTTCGTGATTAGACTGCAGTAAAACAATGAACTAAAAGTACTTCAGAGTGTCTGTGAGTTTAATACAAATACACAAATACACAGAAAAACATTATTTCATTGATACGGATAAATTGTGGTTCAGTGCAGTTTTTTTTACCGATTCAGTGTTATTTTAGTATTATTAATACCTTTATAGTTTTTATTAATGTTTATTAATATTTTTAATTGGCATTTCATATTTTTATTTTTATATCATTTGATTTCATGTATTTTTTCCGCCTAAATGTTCCATTTAAATTTTCATTTTAGTTAAACTTGTAGTAATTTAGGTATGTGCTTTTTGTCTTTTTTCATTATTTTTTTTTAAATTGCTATTTAGGTTTAATTTGTTTTTATTTCAGTTTAGTTTAAGTAATAATTTTAGTTCTTCAACTTTTAAGTAAATGAAAATTAAAAAATGTTGCTTTGGCTACTAAATGAAATAAATTTATTTATATTTTATCCTTTTTCAATTAAAGGGTTAGTTCACCCAAAAATTAAAATTAGCCCATGATTTACTCATCCTCAAGTCATCCTAGGTGTGTATGACATTCTTCTTTCAGACGAACACAATCAGAGTTATATTAAAAAAGTCCTGGCTCTTCCAAGCTTTATAATGGCAGTGATTGTTGCTTCGTTTTTGAAGTCCATAAAAGTGCATCTATCCATCATATAACTGCTCCACACGTCTCCGGGGGTTAATAAAGGCCTTCTGAAGCGAAGTGATGCGTTTGTGTAAGAAAAATATCCATATTTAAAACTTTATAAAGTAAATTATCTAGCTTCCGGCCGATCGCCTTCCGTATTCAACTTACGGAAAAAGTGTAGTTCCTCTCGCAGTTCAAAATGCTTACGCTACGTCTGACGACATTGCACACCAGTTAGGTTTTTTTCCGATCTGGCGGAAGCTGGATAGATGCACTTTTATGGACTTCAAAAACAAGCAACAATTCACTGCAACTAAATGAATTAAATGCAAGTTTTATTTATATCTAATAAAAAAAATGTTTTAATAGTTTTAGTTATCAATTCATAGTTTCCAGTCACGTGACTGTCGCGGAGCCTTGGAGGGCAAAACCACCATAGAACTCCATTGAACTGCAGCACAAGCCTGTCGAATTTCCATCTTAAAACAAAAATATGTGAACAAGATGCACGTTTTGGGCACTGATCCACATACAGCACCTGCTGCAGTATTTCAATCACTAAAAACAACGGGACGTTCTAAAACATTTAACGTGAAAAACACTTTAGGGTGGGTTGCACCAATGGACCGGTTAAAATTTGACAGGAGAAAACCAGAGAATATACCGCAAACCCAGACGGAGTACTAAAGGAAAATTAAAATTGAGCGGAAGTACATGGGAGGGCGGAGCCAGGCTAATACTGGTGAGCAGATGCGCCCAGAATATGAACTCAACGCGTTTTCTTTATAATGGGTTTTGATGGGAAAAAACGCTTAACGAGAAACCTTGTGTTGCATTAATATTCTGTGTTCATCTAAGATATATCAATATAAGATGTATATTGAATTTGGTCTTTTAATATCATTGTCTTACTGCATTAATGCTGACTACAAACCTGGTAAAAATGACTGGTGGGCAACGGAGTATAGCCTTGCTTTGCCCTCCAGGTGGGCGTTCCTATAAGCGTGTGACGTCACGTGAAAACTGTGAATAGTAAGATGTGCGTTCAAGGTGTTAAGAAAATATATTACTTTTCATTTGACTTTTCAAATTATATTTTCAGTCATTAAATTGATTTTTAATAAAAGTTTTTAAAAACCATTCGAGTACATTTCTAAGAAATTGATGTGCATTTTAAACTAAACTTTCTTTTTCTTTATCGTGGACAGTCTTATATGTCTCGCCCTCTGCTGGTCTTCCGTCATTATAGACCAGAAAAAAATATTTTTTTAACTTCATTGGAGTGGTATGAAATTTGGAAACTTTAAAAATGCGTTCTCTACTTGCTTTCTTCCGTATCCAATAATCCAGCTCATTAATCCCATAACCCCCAAAGAACCAAAGACAGTCTCAAAAACGCGGTTTGAAATCGCTGGTGTTTCTGATGTCACAAACTACCTTGTAACCAATCACGTCACGAGGGGGGCAGGGCTTTAGCATATCATTACCTGCTCTGAAGCAGGGAAGTCTCAAGAGAAGCAGGTTATCCTAGTATATTTTGCTGTTGATATGAAAAATCATGTACATTTAGCAATATAGCGGGTGAATTATGCATATGATGTATATTATGATGTTATGATGAACTATATGCCTTTCTCCACTGACGTTCTATGATGTTTAAAGCGTTTCTAAGGATACTGACTTGACACTGAAGGCAGACTGAGATGGCGAACGGGAACATGGCTTGTGTAACATTAGCAACACATCATTAGCGGTTTGATAATGTAGTCAAGCAAAAGGCTAATCATATTAATTACCGTTATGTGTCTGATGTTGTAGAGAGCGATACATAAAACGGCATGCATTACCATTCTGATACATCGACTTGTAGACGAGCCTGTATGAGTGAGTGGAGGCGGGGCTCATTTGCATATTCATGGGCGTGTACTAAATGAAGCAGTGGTGTAGAGTTACATTCAAGCTATTTTAAAGCATGAATAAAAAAAAAGTCACAGGAAAAACTGCTTAAATATGTTATTTTGGTGATCAAAGATGAGTTTTAAGGGATATTGACTACAGGAGGACTTTAAAAATACTAATATGAACTAAGTTAATCTACGCTTTCTTAGTGTTAGGATTACAAGGAAGGCAATGCAAAGGCTGTGTTTTTCCACAACTTGGCATTTCAAAACATCTTGTAATCCTCTATCATTTTGTTATTGGAGTTATCCTGTTTTTTGTATTTACTACTGGACTACGTGTGTGAGTTGGTGGGCGGGGCTAAAGAGGCAGTGATGTAGAAGTAGGCGGTCTTTGTTCGCACTATGATGTCATACTGAGACAACATCCGAAACAAGCTGTTTTGGTAGCTTGGTTTCAATAAAATCTGTTTTTGGACTAATTTGGATATCGTTATGACCTCTTATATGTCAAAAGATCAAGGAAAATTTTATTTCTCGATTCATGACCCCTTTAAAGGTTCAGTGTGTAAATTTTAGCGGCATCTAGCGGTGAGGTTGTGAATTGCAACCGCCCACCTCTCACTGCTCCCTTTCGAAGCACATAGAGAAGCTACGGTGGCCGACACAGGACAAAAATGTCGTCGTCTGAGAGAGCACGGAGTAGCTAACTGTGTTGAGCTGTAGAACAATGATTAGTTTTCTGTCCATGAATGATCCAAACAGTTGCTCACTTGTCTAATAAAACACATCATATATTGTTGTTTCCATGGAAACACCAAAAATGGAAATCGAGGGTAACGCGGGTATGATGTCATTGATAGGCGACACACGCACACGGTCCGTGTCCTGGTTAAAATCGCTTATTTCTCTGGATTTAAACGTTCTTGGAAACATTTGGGATAATGTAAGTACACAAGTCAACAAAATAAATAACATTGTTCTAGTGGTTTTTGGGATATTTTGATCCAAAAATCTTACATATTGTGCCTTTTACTGAAAGCACAAGGTTGACCTTTATCTCTGAAGGGCAGCCGTGCATCATTTCTCCGTTCCTGAGATTGCCTGTTTGTCTTCTCGTTGTGTTTAGTGTTATCAGTCAGTCAATAGGCCTCTGAGCTCCTGTGCAATCACAGCGTCAGTAATGAGCCATTAACTGAGCAGGTATGTTCGTCCATGTGCGTGTCTAGACACTCCTGAAAGAGCATTATTATGCCGTCTTGTTCTTATTCAAAGCACTTCCTCTGGGGGAAAGAGGTGCACAAGAAAATGAAATAATTGCCCCTTCCAAAAAGAAAATAAATAGCACACCTTTTAGAGGTGTCAGAACCTTAGCACTGAATTGACCTGAAATGCGCAGCTCAGTTGGGTTCATTTATAGTGACAAAGAACAGATTGTCTTTATAGAAGAAGTCACAGATTAACCTGCGTGTTTCACCCCTGAAGGTAATAACAGCTTTGCCCTCCAAGGGAACAAAACAGATGCCAAATGGAGCAGCAGGAAATTGAGGTTTTCACAAGACATAACAATAATAATAACAATAATCGTAAAGCGCCGCTTTGACCACTAAGGAAATATAGGTGTAATTTTCTAGAGACCGATAGCTTTCCATTAGCTTGATCGAATGCTTTACATTTTATGTAGGTATTTTGATCACATTTATTTTGGTATTTTAGACTATTAAAATATTAGTCTAGTAATATAGGGCTGCACGAATCACAACACAGTTCAATTTTCTTAAATATACCATTTCTTTTTTTATTGACTGTGTAATGCTACAAAAGTAATGTTTTTGTATTGTTTAATTTTTTATTATATAATAATGTTATTATTATTATTATTATTGATGAACTTTACAGCATTGACACTGTTATTGAACTAAATTAAATTAAAATTGAACTAAATTGAGCTGAATATTGACACTATTGTCTGCTTATAGCTGAATTAAATTAGTTTCATAATTGAAGAATTTTACAACATTAAAACTGATATTTTCCTGTTTATTACTGAGAAACTGTATTGTATAAAGCGCTATAGAAATAAATGTAACTTGAGTTGACTAGTCGTATTGATATATAATTGGAAATTTTTAGGCCAAATTGTGCAAACCTGTACAAATACAATATACAGTAGGGATGCACCGATTTAAAATTTTGGCCGATAATGATAACCGATAATTCTTTATATTTGAAAGCCGATAACCGATATATTAACTGATAAATCTAAATCTGAGAGCCTGACTACAAAAACAAAAGTCTCACCATTAAAAGCCATGTCCCAAGCACACAATTATGATGTTCTCATAATAATTTTATGTAGTTTATATGACAGACTTGCGCTGCACATGTTGCACTTTACAGTATTTTCCTTTTTTGAAGTGATTCCAATCATATTTCAAGCAATTCAAAACCACAAAAAACAGTGCACATCTGAATTGCATCCATTATTTATCGGCTTTAATATATATGCCAAAATTTTCTTATTGGGCCGATAACGATAACATTAAAAATGCACATATATCGGCTGATACCAATATGGTGGTACCGATATATTGTGCATCCCTAATATACAGTAAGACATTGATTATGGTTCGGTATATTTAAGTGTGTAATATGTAATTTAAACATTTTAATACTAAACAGATGCAGCTTAAAGTTAGATTAATCCTGTTGTGCTAAAGGGTTTCTGCAGTTATTAATGTTTTGTTTTTCAGAACTGTGATGATAGCTTAATGAACCGTTAATGATGATAATTTTGTTTTGTTTTGATAGTTTTTCCTTTCAAAAATGGTTATTGTAGTATAGAGCTTCCCGGATGTGTTTGTTATGAACAAGAAGTTGCATTACAAATAAGTCACTTTTGATGCACCAGGTCATACATTTTTCGTAATTACTTTTTTAACCCATCAGTAAAATATTTAAATGCATCATAAAATGCATGTCATGAAAAGCAAGGAAGCACAACTAACCAGATACCTTATTTTTTAATCTGGTGGAAAGCATTCTTAATTATTCATCATGTTTTTAAAGGCGTCCTATAATGCCCCTTTTTACAAGATGTAAAATAGGTGTCTGATGTCCCCAGAGTGTGTATGTGGAGTTTTAGCTCAAAATACCCCACAGATCATTTTTTATAGCATGTTAAAATTGCCACTTTTTGAGGGTTAGCAAAAACGCGCCGTCCCTTTAAATGCAAATGAGCTGCTGCTCCCGCCCCCTTTCAGGAAGAGGGCAGAGCTTCAAGAGCTTGTGTTAGCAGCTCCGATTACCTCACGCAGACACACACTGAAAATGACAGAAACTGTTCAGCCTTTTATGTTCAAACCGGAGTCGGACAATGATGGAGAGACTCAAGAAGAAGAGACAACATGTAGAATGAGACAGGACGTTTCTGAATGGATAGTTGATGAATTTATGAGTTAACTATCTTCAAGTGATCGATTAGCATATTCTGTCATGATAACCTATAAATGGCTGGTGTGGGAACTGTTGTCAGACGCACAGAGCCAGAGAATATCTGCTGCATGAAGAGAGAACAGGTATAGTTTAGTTTAATTACGGTTATAACTTATGTTGTCATCTTGCTTTATGACATGCTATTGCATTTGTGTTCGTACTGTATCGCAATAAATGTGAAAGACGGATGACAGCTTGAGCGACTCCCAAATGTGCTCGACTACAACAACTCTTCTCAACATGTTCCCGGGGGCGGGGTTTATGTAAATTTTAGGGTTAGTGATGTCACTAACCCGTGAAGAAGCTCGTTGTAGTCCCTACCAGCCGTTTGTTAAATAAAATATCACCTCTCCGAGTAAGACACACTGCTGATGTCTTCCTTTAGGTCCTGATGTCATCATAGGATGAGGTCTTTGATCATGGCCAAAAGTGTTGAACAGCATAGAATAAAATCATGTTTTGTGCCACACTTTTAATCATGAATAATTAGTTTAATTAGAGAAGATTTGCATGATGTGTTGAATGCGTTTAAGTTGATTTTATTGTCAGAGCATAAAATAAAAGCATACAATTAGAAAACATCTCATGTAACATACTGTAGTATGCATGCTGTGAGCATGGATATGATCTTTTTTGTTGTGTATATATTGCACAGTATTCTAGTAGTAAACATAGCTTCAGAAATTTTGCATTTCACATGCTATTGTAATAAGCAGTATGTAATATAATGATCATCTGAAGTGATTGAAATTGAAATTGAATAGCAAAAAGTTCAAAAGCAATAGAAAAACAGATCTCACACACTCACATTCATATCTTCAGTATTCTGTTGCAGATGATAATGCTTTTTTCCCCTCATGCCTTTTCTTCTCATCTAATATTCAGTCTCTTTGAAGAAGAGTTTGCACTTCCCTGTCCAACAGAAGGTTGATAATGCTGTATTTTCTGCTCTGATCACTGAGCCGCTCTTCCCCATTACCAACAAAGGGCTTGTTTTTGCTTATCATTAGCGTGAGGATGATTCTGACATTATTAAGACGCATTTGTGAACAAAAAGCATCCCCTCTGGAAAATCCAGTTTAACCCTATAAAGCCTGATGGATTAAATAATGGTCAGATCAATCTTTTTTTATTTAATGGAACAGCTTATTGAACCTTCAGACAAATAAGTTAGCATGCATGTTTTATGTTGTGTATCATATTTGATGCATCAGCCTTTTATGGCTCATATAGTATGATATAGTAAGAATATGGAGGAAAAAACTGAGCAAAAATATGCAATTTGGTGCAGATGCTGATATTTATTTGATGCTTGTAATGTAAATCAATGAGATCTTTATTACAGTATAGCAGATACTGACATATAATGCATACAAATATCAATATCTGCCAATAATATGTCTTAGTAAGATGATATTTAATGCTTAGTTTTATGATCAAAGCTCTGTAGTTTTAACATTTAACATATAATGCGATGATGAATGAACGATGAACAAATAAATCTTCCTTAAAAACCTGATGATCATATTTGATACTCACATTTGAACATGATTAAAAATAAATAAAAGGTATGGATAGTCAGGTAAAGTAAGTTGCTTCAGTCCGGTAAATGATCATCTTGAAATATTATTAAGAGTGCTGTCAAATCGATTAATCACATCTAACATAAAAGTTTGTGTTTATATGCAATTCATTTTTTATGTTTAACGCAATTAACGCAGCATCTGTTTTTTTCTTTGGCTAGCGTTATGTTATATGATCACGCTCTTATTCATGCAAATGCTTTTAAACCATTCAAGAGCGACAAGACAAAAGAATCTGAATGAGTCTGTGAATGTCCTGACTATGACACACACACACACACGACGCTCAGAAAGACGTTCATCACAGAACAAAGATAACAGAGAAAATTGTAGCTTTAATAAGGATTAATCTATATTTAATGTATTATTGTTTGATAACTTTATTAAATTTCTGTGTATGTCTAACAGGTAGGAAGGCCACAGGTAAATATGACATTTATTATAATGGGTTTATGTGAAGATTGTTTTAAGTTCACTTAAGTTAAAAAAATTTTTAAAGCCTAATAAATGTTGCAATTGATAACTTTCAATTATACTGTAATGTTGAATGTCTATCATTAATGTTTCATAGAGACATCAGTATCAGTGATACTAGCCTTCATAAAAAGATGCCATTACAACAAATATTTAAAATATACTGTCTTTAAGTTGTTTCTGCATTAATTTGGAGAGTAACTGTACAATTATTACTATATAAAAATATTAAAAAAACATGTTTTTTGTGATTAATTACAGAAAAAATGTGTGCTTACCGTAATTAGTAAATGTTTTTAATTGATTGACAGCACTAATACATGCAACACACACACACACACACACACACACACACACACACACACACACACACACACACACACACACACACACACACACATTATATAAACACAAACTTTTACGTTAGATGCGAATAATCACAATTAATCGATTTGACAGCACTACTTTATAAAAATTATTATATTTACTTATTACAATTACACCAAAAGGCCTTTTACATACTAAAAACTCTAAACTCTCAATCAGACGACAGAAGGGCTGTAGCAAAGTTTTGATCATGTTGATCATTTAGGGGCCGTAGAAATTTCATTTCAAATATGATACAATAGGCTTCAGTCTTCAAACCTGGCTTCAAACTAGGAGAACATCACAATTTGTGACAATTGTTTGACAAAAGCCTTTTAATATTTTAGTTTTAAGACATGACAGGAAACAAAATGGATACACTCTTAAAAATAAAGGATCTTTATTGGCATTGATGGTTCCAGGACGAACCTTTAACATCCATTCCATAAAAAAATTCTTTATAATGGAGAAAATGGTTTTAAATGTTCTTCAAACGAACAAAAAATGGCTCATTGCTGCAAAAAGAAGAGCGTAGTTGTTGCATTTGTACTTGAGTATTGGCGTGTAAGAGTGCAGTCTGTTAACCGTGTCTCTCGCTGTCCTCAGGTCATGCTGGCGGCCTCCTATTGGTCCCTGCTGGCTCCTGCTATTGAGATGGCAGAGGAATCCGGGAAATATGGGGACTTTGCGTTCTTCCCTGTTGCCGTGGGTTTTGCACTTGGAGCTCTGTTTGTTTACATTGCAGACCTGATGATGCCTGTTCTGGTGAGTTGTATTTGCAGATCACTTCTCCGGTATAATCCGCTCCAATATACAGTAGAATCAATATTTCTGATATTACAAGTAGTGATTTATAGTTTCTGCAGATCTGAGAATTGGTTATAAACAACAATTTTATAATTATAATAATTTTTATACAAATTTTCACAGGAATTGTTCACAGAAATCACCTGTGCATGTATTTAAATGTTTTCTTGAATATGTATACAAGTGAATATTGCTTATATTACTAATATATAAATTGGTCATTGCTACATTCTTACATTAACTTGTTTAGTGTAAAAATTTTTTTTGGCAGATTTTAATCTTAGCTGCATTTTAACCTGTTTAATTTATTTTGCAATTTATGTTAGGATTTATTAATTCATTTTTAATAACATATCATAACATATATGAGAATGATGAGCAGGTTATTGACTGAGCCGCATTTAAGACTCTGATAACTAACACATATATTACACACACACACACACACACACACACATACATATATATATATATATATGAGCAACACGTATGCTTCAGTTGTGGACTTGTGACACACACACACACACACACACACACACACACACATATATATATATATATATATATATATATATATATATATATATATATATATATATATATATATATATATATATATATATATATATATATATATATATATATGAGCAACAGGTATGCTTCTGTTGTGAACTTGTGACACACACACACACACACACACACACACATATATGAGCAACACGTATGCTTCAGTTGTGGACTTGTGACACACACACACACACACACACACACACACACACACACATACACATATATGAGCAACACGTATGCTTCAGTTGTGGACTTGTGACACTCACACACCACACACACGCAACGTATATATGTATATATGAGCCACACGGATGCTTCAGTTGTGAACTTGTGACACACACACACACACACACACTCACACGTATATATGTATATATGAGCCACACGGATGCTTCAGTTGTGAACTTGTGACACACACACACACACACACACACACACACATATATGAGCAACACGTATGCTTCAGTTGTGGACTTGTGACACTCACACACCACACACACGCAATGTATATATGAGCCACACGGATGCTTCAGTTGTGAACTTGTGACACACACTCACACACACACACACATATATGAGCAACATGTATGCTTCAGTTGTGGACTTGTGACACTCACACACCACACACACGCAACATATATGTATATATGAGCCACACGGATGCTTCAGTTGTGAACTTGTGACTTGTAAAGATATAATGCGGTTGTTATAACATAAGCAGTTTTCTTTATTAATGTGTAGATATCATCTAAACTCTCTGGGCTCACAGGTTAACACCGTGTAGCTATCACACTAGCATATATTATTCCATTATTAATATATCCGTGAACCCATTATCCCCTGCTGTTGTGTGAGACATGAGGATGAGAACTAGCTAGCGTTTTCTCATTTCTTTTTCATTAAGCGTGTGTGAATAACTAATAGTAGCAAGCTTGTCGGGTGGCCCTACCTTAAAACCTAAAGTGATAGTGTATACATACACACACACACACACACACACACACACACACACACACACACACACACACACACACACACATGTTGGTGCAACTACGTTATGAGGACATTCCATAGACGTAATGATTTTTATACTGTACAAACTGTACATTCTATCCCCCTACACTACCCCTACCCCTAAACCTACCTATCACACACTCACACACACACTCACACACTCACACACACCCTACCCCTAAACCTACCCATCACACACTCACACACTCACTCACTCACACACACACACACACACACACACACACACACACACACACACACACTAACCCTACCCCTAAACCTACCCATCACAGAAAACATTCTGCATTTTTACATTTTTAATAAAACATTGTTTAGTATGTTTTTAAAGCTATTTTTATTACGAGGACACAGGAAATGTCCTCATAAACCACGTTTACGTTGTAATACCAGTGTAATACCCATGTCATTATACAAATCTGTGTCCTCATAAATCACATAAACAAGCACACACTCGCACACACACACACACACACACACACACACACACACACACACACACACACACACACACACACACACACACACACACACACACACACACACACAGAGTCTGGTTTACTATCATTATGAGATCTTTCCATAGACATAATGGTTTTTATACTGTACAAACTGTATATTCTCTCCCCTTACACTAACCCTACCCCTAAACCTACCCATCACACGCACGCACGCACGCACGCACACACACACACACACATACATACATTGTATGTATATGTACCATTAATATTGGACAATGAAAATGAAACACCTAGATTTATTTATTCATGTATTTTTCTAACCTTTATTTAATCATTAAAACTCTTGAGATTTAAAAGGACTTTAAAAAAACTGGTAAAACGAAGACATTAATTTACACCTTTTAGAATGATATGCTACTGTAAGACAGACCCAAAATAATTGAATATATAAATATGTACCAGTGCTTGAGTCTACGGGATGACAACGCAGGCCATCCAACCCGAGAGTATGAATGAATCGAAAAAATAACATTCCAACATAATACTCAACCTGTTCGAAAAGGGATATGTAGAAGCTCTAGGCTTATCCGGTCCCACCCCCAGTACTTACCAAAACCAAATCACATTCAATCAAGATAAATCAGACATGCCATTTTAAATAATACAAAAAAACTACTCCAATTCGCGTCCTAATTTATCTAGCTATTAAGACAAAGAAGAACAAACACAAACAAACATCAATAGCTCTAACAACAGTGTTGAATTATCACTCTCCCTTCCCATTTCTGTACTTTCCAAAAATAAATCTTTTGTACCTTTTTTAAAATTGCAACGTATATACACTTTGTTTGATCGATTTATTGAGACTGTTCCACAAAAGCACCCCTCAAATCGAAATACACATGCTTTTGAGCTTTGTCCGAGCACTCTGTTGTCTCAAATTTAGTTATAACCCCCCTCACTCTCTGTGAACAGTTGTTGTATGTTATCAGGCAACTGTTTATTTTTTATTTTATAGATTATTTGTGCAGTATTAAATTCCACCAGATCTTTAAACTTTAATGTGTGTAATTTTAAATACGGTAAATTGGTATGCTCATGATAACCTACTTTGTTTACTATCCTAATTGCTCTTTTTTGTATTGTGCATAATGTTTGTAAGGTGGCTTTGTAGGTGTTGCCCCATACTTCAACACAGTAATTTAAATACGGTAACACCAGGGAATTATACAAAATATAAAGTGCTTTCTCATTCAATACACGCCTTGCTTTCCCCATTACTTTTGCTCTAACATGTTTATTATGGGATTTCCAGCTGATTTTGTAATCAGAAATCACACCCAGAAATGTAGTTTCACACACTCTTTTTATTTCTACATTATTAATCATTACTTTTACTTGTGTATCAGTTTTGTGGTTTCCAAACAGCATAAGTTTGGTTTGATCTAAATTTATTAATAACTTATTCATTTCAGCTGTGACCACCTCCAAAATCTGCTGCAAATTTTCCCAAGAACAGAAAATATTAGTATCATCGGCAAAAATCACAAATTTTAAGTCACCCTACATATGTCATTTACACCGATCAGGCATAACGTTATGACAGGTGAAGTGAATAACACTGATTATCTCTTCATCACGGCACCTGTTAGTGGGTGGGATATATTAGGCAGCAAGTGAACATTTTGTCCTCAAAGTTGATGTGTTAGGAGCAGGAAAAAAGGGCAAGCGTAAGGATTTGAGTTTGACAAGGGCCAAATTGTGATGGCTAGACGACTGGGTCAGAGCATCTCCAAAACTGCAGCTCTTGTGGGGTGTTCCCGGTCTGCAGTGGTCAGTATCTATCAAAAGTGCTCCAAGGAAGGAACAGTGGTGAACCGGCGACAGGGTCATGGGCGGCCAAGGCTCATTGATGCACGTGGGGAGCGAAGGCTGGCCCGTGTGGTCCGATCAAACAGACGAGCTACTGGAGCTCAAATTGCTCAAGAAGTTAATGCTGGTTCTGATAGAAAGGTGTCAGAATACACAGTGCATCGCAGTTTGTTGCGTATGGGGCTGCATAGCCGCAGACCAGTCAGGGTGCCCATGCTGACCCCTGTCCACTGCTGAAAGCGCCAACAGTGGGCACGTGAGCATCAGAACTGGACCACGGAGCAATGGAAGAAGGTGGCCTGGTCTGATGAATCACGTTTTCTTTTACATCACGTGGATGGCCGGGTGCGTGTGCGTCGCTTACCTGGGGAACACATGGCACCAGGATGCACTATGGGAAGAAGGCAAGCCGGTGGAGGCAGTGTGATGCTTTGGTCAATGTTCTGCTGGGAAACCTTGGGTCCTGCCATCCATGTGGATGTTACTTTGACACGTACCACCTACCTAAGCATTGTTGCAGACCATGTACACCCTTTCATGGAAACGGTATTCCCTGGTGGCTGTGGCTCTTTCTGCAGGATAATGCGCCTGCCACAAAGCAAAAATGGTTCAGGAATGGTTTGAGGAGCACAACAACGAGTTTGAGGTGTTGACTTGGCCTCCAAATTCCCCAGATCTCAATCCAATCCAGCATCTGTGGGATGTGCTGAACAAACAAGTCCGATCCATGGAGGCCACACCTCGCAACTTACAGGACTTAAAGGATTTGCTGCTAACATCTTGGTGCCAGATACACAACACACCTTCAGGGGTCTAGTGGAGTCCATGCCTCGACGGGTCAGGGCTGTTTTGGCAGCAAAAGTGGGACCAACACAACATTAGGTCATAATGTTATGCCTGATCAGTGTATATACAGAATAAATAATTTGGGGCCCAAAATCGACGCCTGTGGGACCGTGATACCCAAGCACTCTGATCTGTACTTCCCTATTTGCACAAATTGAAGTCTGTTACTTATGTAACTTTTCATCTAATCAAGTACAAACCCTCTGATACCATACTTTTCCAGATTAATAAATGGTGATCAATTATATTCAATGCTTTTTTTCAAATCTATAAATACTCCCACTGCATATTTCTCTATATGTCTATAGAGCTGGTAATGTCTTTAATTAACTCCATTAATGCCATGGATCTGTTCGACCTCAATCCATACAGTTCATGCTTCTTAATAAAATGATCCAATCTATTGACATACAGTTTTTCTAATATTTTAGAGAACTGAGAGAGTAAAGACAGTGGCCTATAATTAGTAAATTGATTTCTCTCTCCAGCTTTGTATAGTGGAATGACTTTAGCAGTTTTCATTTTACTTGGAAATACACCTGTTTTAAATGATATGTTATCTGTTTAACAATTGCACCAATGACTTCCTTGATTTAAAGCCATATCAATGTCATTCCAGTCCTTTTATTATGACGTTTGCTAACAATTTCAATAATCTCCTTTTCATCAGCTGGTTTGAGTTTGGATTGCTATCTAAAAAATCCACAACCTTCACCTTAGTGCTGGGCGGTATACCGGTTCATACCGAATACCGGTATTTATTTTTGTTATGATATGAATTTTTAATATACCGCAATACCGGTGTATGCCGCTTAAACAACGTTCGGAACGTAGCGCAGCGCGACACTGTTTGAGAGGGGTCCCTTTTCACTGTTGCACTGTAGTGAGGACACAGCTGAGATCGCATGACAGCCTATGGGTGCGTCTCAATCAGCTCCCTAGTTCAGTAGTCAGGGCACTGATCAGGGAGTCGGCCATTTTAAGGGCTGTCTCAATCGCAGAATCCTTCCAGTGCACTGAAATGTTCGCTCCCTAAAAGGTCCCACAATGCACCGCAAAACCCAGGGTGCATCGATGCTCACTATGCTCCCTTAACGGAAGTTCTGAAGCGCGAAACTCAAAACACGTGAGCCAACTCACTACACATAATGACCGATAACGACACGCGATATGTGTTTTTAAAAACAGAAACCATTATTTTATTATATTTCAGCATAACATACATCGTTAGACAGGTAATGAACACAATCTAGCTAACATTTATAATTTACTTACGGCTGAAATGTTGCATGTATAGGTAACAAGCAAAGTATTTATCATAATGTACTTTAAATACCATTACAAGTGATGTCAGAAAGATATAAGCTCTGCTGTTGTTCATAAATAGCAGTAATGATGTTGTACAATGAGGACGTTGTCACGTCGCCGGAAATAGAGTCATCAGTGTCCCATTGTGTAGTGAGCGTCTTTTACTGTCCTTACCAGTGCCCGAACTCGTGTACGATATACTGATTCACGAGCTTAGGAGCTAGGGAACTGAATGAGACACACCCTATGATTACAGCGGAGAATTCAAACAACACGCGGCGCGCGCATGAGAGCGGTTTCTGCTCCGCGATGAGTTTTAACAACGCTCACCACATGGATCATAGATCAGATACAGACCGGAGTGAATGCATTTAAGTTTTTTATGGACATATTTCATATACTCTAGTGCTCTAAACATGAATCAGCACCGTGTATGCGCGCATATTAGAAATATTGGTGTCCACATATTGGCGTGCATATCGGTGTCCACAGACAGCTGAGCGGAGTGGCGTTAACAGCACCACCACGCCGTCTGTTGCATGGTCGAGAGCCCTGGGCGGCCAACGGGCCTAACCTCGTTGGCATCTAGCCACCAAGTTCCTTCGGTAACGGCGGGTAAGACCAAAGCCCCATCTTCATTCTCTCTCAGGTTCGACAACTGCGCAACAGGTGACAGTTTTTTTGCCAGCACAGAAACAGTAAAGCTGCCTGCAACAACTGTCAACAACAGTAACAGGAAACTGCTAAATCCCGCTATAATAAAAAAACGGAAGTGGAATGTGTTTAAAACAGTTAATAATTCCAAACTGATATGGGACCCAAACTCAAAGCCAAAGGGCATTCTATGTGGACATTTAAATATACGCAGTCTTAAGTCAAAAAGTGATCAAGTACACCAATCTTCTCACTGATTCTAACATTGGCTTTCTTTGTCTTTCTGAAATGTGGCTAAATGAATTTTCATCTTCTGCAATACTATCAGTACCTGGTTATAAAATGTTTCGAAAAGATAGACAGGGTTCTAAGGGAGGGGGAGTTATGATTTATGCCAAGGACACTTTTAACTGTAATGAAATACACATGAAAATGAATTGGAATTTCTTGGTCTAAATGTAACTTTATCACAGCAAATGTCCTTCACTCTTATAGTCATCTATACACCTCCTTCATCAAGATTTTATTGAAACAAGTCAATTTTTCTAAGGAAGTGATAGTTATGGGTGACCTAAATATAAATTGGGGAAGTAAGCAAATCAGGAAACATTTAAAAAATGTTACAAATGAAATGGATATGACTCAGTTGATTAATGGTCCTACAAGGATAACAAACTCCTCCAGCACGCAGATTGATTTAGCTTTTAGTAACAGGCCAGAGAGGATTCTAAAATTATTCAATATGTTAACCGGTTTGTCAGATCATAATCTCATAATGGTGACCAGAAAATTAAATAATAAACGGTTTAAGCCCCAAAATTCCAAAACATGAACAACAAAACTTCCAAAATTCAATCCAACAAGTCAACTGGAATGAATTGCTTTCTGGAATTAATTTAGATTCGGACTGTTCACAATTTTCATCTAAAATACAACAAATTATTACACTTTTTACACGAAAAATTAAATTAAAAGCTAAGAAGATTTGTCTTCCCTGGTTAAATGATTCCATCTTGAGATTAATGAAAGAACGAGACCATGTTTTGGCAGTTAAAACAGGATACAGTAGATATTATTTTATTTCATTAAGAAACAAGGTAGTTAAAGAAATTAGAAAAGCTAAAGCAGACTTTTTTATTACTGCTTTGAATAGTGCACAGGGAAATTCAAAAATGATTTGGAATCACATTAAAAAACTGACTGGGGATTCTCAGAAAAATAGGATAAAACAATTTGAAATTCGTTTAGATGGAAAGATTTTGTTGGAGCCAAAGGTTATGGCAGAGGCTTTTAATCATTACTTTATTGATTCTGTGGCTGAAATCTCTAAAAATTTTACAGGAATTCAGAATAAAGTATATCCGTTGTTGTCTACTGCGCAGAATTTTACTATAGCACACATTACTGAGGCCAAAGTCATAAATGTTATTAAGTCCCTTAAACCATCTAAAACCAAAGATGTCTTTGGAATGGACACGAGTATGCTTAAAGATCTTGGATCAGCTCCATCATTAACCTTTCTATTTCAACTGGATATTTCCCAGATGCCTGGAAATCTGCTATTGTTGTACCTGTTTTTAAATCTGGTGACTCGACTTCTTTAAATAACTATCGGCCAATCAGTATTCTTCCGGCTGTCTCCAAAGTTTTGGAAAAAATTGTCCACCATTTAAATAACAGCTCAGTCTCTCTCCATCCCATGCAATTTGGCTTTAGAGCCAAACATTCGACTGAGATGGCCACATGCCTCTTTGTAGAGAAAATAAAATCTTCTCTAGACTTGGGTGGTGTTGTTGGGGCTGTATTTTTGGACCTTAGAAAAGCTTTTGACACAGTAAATTACGCCGTTCTCCTTAGTAAGCTTTCTAATTTTAATTTCTCTTGTGATGCCCAAAGGTGGATGGAATCCTATCTGAGTGACCGGACTCAGTCTGTTTTTATTAACAATTGCAGATCGGAGCCTCTTAAGTTAGCTACAGGGGTCCCTCAGGGATCAGTTTTAGGTCCCTTATTATTTAGCCTCTACATTAATGACTTGCCCTTGGTTTGTCCTGAAGTTGAGTGTATAATGTATGCAGATGACACGGTTTTATTTGTACACAGCAGATCAAAAGACATTGTTGCTGCTAAACTTACAAAAGCTATGAGCTGTGTCACAGCATGGCTGCAGGAATGCTAAATGTCTCTAAAACTGTCGGGATGTTTTTTAGTAAAACCAGTAGGGTCTCCCATGACCCTGAAATATATGTTGCAGGTGAAAAATTGCAGCTGGTTACACAGTACAAATATCTTGGATTACTGATTGATTCCAATCTTTCCTTTAAAGCCCATGTTGAGACAGTAAGTAAAAAAAATCAAGCTAAATCTTGCAATTTTTAGTTCAATCAGAGGTGAAATGTCTACCGAGGCGGCAAAGATATTTTTATACTCCATGATTTTTAGTCATCTTATTTATTGCCAAACAAGTTGGTCACAGGCAAACCATAGCACAATCAGTCCACTTGAAATATTATACAAACAAGCCATCAAGGTCATGGATAAAAAAAAAACAAGACATTACCACCATTGTGCAATTTTAAAAAAGTACAATTTTTTTTAATTGGTTTGACCTTCATAAATTTGCCAATTTATGCTTGATTTATAAGGAAGTGCATGATTTGGCTCCTGTTCCTCTGGCAGACTTGAACCTGTTCTGTCTCACTGTAAACAGTTTGTTTTGTATTTGTTTTTATAGGCTGTATGTCTTGTCTTTTATGGTTGTTTTTGCAGTGTGTTTTGTGTATTTGTCATTTGTAAGTAATGTTTCTTGGATTTGTCTTGTGTTGTTATTAACTATGTATATCTGTGTCATATTTTATTGCTCTTTTAACATCTTGGCCAGAGGACTACAGATGAAAAATAGCCTCTTGGCTAATTCTGGCTTTTTTACTCATGTTTGTTCATGTGTTTTTATGAAATTGCATTGTCCCCTTACAAATAAATTAATCTAATCTAATCTAATAAATCAACGCGATGACACGATGGATTATTATTATACACAGAAGACAATGATGTAGACTGACAATTCAAAGATAAATGGGCAAAAAAGTAACTATGTCTTTATTCTTTCGGTGTTAAACTGACGTGTGTCGTTTGTTCAGAGACTGTAGTGCTCTTAAATGTATTGAAGTTATTATTAGACCTTTTAAATGTTCTTCCGTGTTTCTCCCTCGTTTTGGCAGTTTGTTGTTATATAGGTTTAGATTTTTAAAATGCTTAAGGTGCCCTCAACTCTGTTTTTTCTCTCCGTGGTCATATTTTAATATTCATGTGTCTGTAATGAGTGTGTTTTATTGGTTGTTGTCTCTGCACAGCATCATTTTGTGCCGCTTTGCAAAGCTGTATTAACTCTAGTGTGGAATTTTTCTACAATATTCACTCATCATGACAGTAAAATATGGCATTCTAGTCAATCTACTGCAGTATTTCCTCTCTCAATCAGTAGAAAATGCGGTTAACACCCGGTCATGCATGGGGGAAAAATACCATCATATACCGCGAAACCGGTATAATTTCGAAAATTACTGTGATATAAATTTTTGGTCATACCGCCCAGCACTACTTCACCTGTAAACAATGATGGATTTGAATTTTAGACCACGATAATTTATTAATATGGTGTAGTAGGGCCTCCTTTTGCGGCCAATACAGCATCAATTCTTCCTGGGAATGACGGATACAAGTCCTTCACTGTGGCCAGAGGGGTTTTGAGCCATTCAAGTCACTACGTGATGCTGGTGGAGGAGAACGTTTTCTGACTCGCTCCTCCAAAACACCCCAAAGTGGCTCAATTATATTCAGATCTGGTGAGTGTTTGAACCATTAGGTGCACATGGTGTTTCATTCAAATTTTGGTCTTTGCTTCACACAAAGACATTGAACAGTATTAAGCCATACGATGCTTTTATGGAGCTTTTGCATCATTTGGCTTGACACGCTTTTCGTTTGTGCGTGAGCTGTTCCTTTAAGCTGTGCTCTCAGCACACAGACAATGCTGGTAGAATGTAGTGACAATGCAATCAGTTTGAAATACATGCACACGGTCTCTGGTCAAACCCCCTCCTCGTGTTTGGACAGCTGGTGTAGTCACTTTTACTGGCACTGTTGGCAAACAGTTCGACCGAAAGAGCGTGAGATGCCAACCCAGCAACCCCCAGCGAAGTAATTACCATGGCTCCGGTCCAAAGGCGTGTATCACACAGCGTTTATCCTCCCACGACACACAACGCCATTTCCCACGTTCTCTATTGTTGCCCTGCTCCGCGTCCCCAGGTTGGGTGACTGAACACCTGTCTACTGGCCAAGCTGTTGCAGGATTGAGTGTCTGGAAAACTCAACCGGGTGGACTTGGTTACACATAGACCAAGCTTGCCACTTTGTTACTCTGATTAGTTGCCCATTTACGATGGACAAAGTTGGCCGTTTGCACTTGGGATATTTTATGGGTCAAATGCTGTAATGGTTTTGTTCTGAGAGCTGTACTAGCTCTCTATGGTGGAACAATGTGAGCATCAAACCACTGTCAGAAACTCTTGTGTCTCTTGAGTACTTGTTTATTGAGGTTGAGAGTGAGTAGGGATCCGTCTGTGTGTTGAGTTCTGGGGATTCAGTAAAGTGTTTTGTTGGGCTTGTGGAATGCCAGTAACCTGGATGTGATCTCCTCCAAGTGCTGAGCTCATGGACTTTCACTGAAGCCTTTTTAATGTCACAGTGTTGATTTGATTTCCTCTTCCTCCTCCTCCATATTTCATTTTCTCTCTCCTTTTCTCTCTCTCTCCTCTTTCCCTCTTCCTTCTTTCCTTCCTTCTTTCCTTCTTTCCTTTCTTCGCCATCTTATTATTATTCCCTTTTCTCTTCTTCTTCCTGTTAACATCCATCCATCCATCCATCCTCGCTTTTTCCTTTTCCTGTTCATTTCCTTTACTTCATCTTTGAGATTCTCTTCCTTTCTTCCTTCCTTCCTTCCTTCCTTCCTTCGTCGTCTTCCCTTTTTTCCTCTTCCTCTTCCTCTTCCTGTTCCTTTCCATCCATCCATCCATCCATCCATCCATCCATCCATCCATCCATCCATCCTCGCTTTTTCCTCTTCCTGTTCATTTCCTTTACTTCATATTTGAGATTCTCTTCCTTCCTTCCTTCCTTCCTTCCTTCCTTCCTTCCTTCCTTCCTTCCTTCCTTCCTTCCTTCCTTCCTTCCTGTCATCTTCCCTTTTCCATCCATCCATCCATCCATCCATCTTCGCTTTTTCCTCTTCCTGTTCATTTCCTTTACTTCATATTTGAGATTCTCTTCCTTCCTTCCTTCCTTCCTTCCTTCCTTCCTTCCTTCCTTCCTTCCTTCGTCATCTTCCCTTTTTTCCTCTTCCTCTTCCTGTTCCTTTCCTTTCCTTTCCTTTCCTTTCCTTTCCTTTCCTTTCCTTTCCTTTCCTTTCCATCCATCCATCCATCCATCCATCCATCCATCCATCCATCCATCCATCCATCCATCCATCCATCCATCCATCCATCCATCCATCCATCCATCCATCCATCCATCCATCCATCTTCGCTTTTTCCTCTTCCTGTTCATTTCCTTTACTTCATATTTGAGATTCTCTTCCTTCCTTCCTTCCTTCCTTCCTTCCTTCCTTCCTTCCTTCCTTCCTTCCTTCCTTCCTTCCTTCCTGTCATCTTCCCTTTTCCATCCATCCATCCACCCATCCATCCTTATTTTTTTATTTTCATGTTTCTCTGTCATTCCTCCTTCATCCTCTTCTCCCTTTTCCTGTTCATTTCCTCCCCTTCTTCTCCTTTTCTTCTCTTTCTCTTTCCTTGTTCTCATTTTTTCTTTCCCCCACCTCCCTACTTCCTTCTTTCCCTCCTTCCTTTTTTTCCATTTCCTTCCTTCCTTCCTGTTTTTTCCCATGCTGATTTGATGCCATCTATAGTCAAAAGGTGAAGACTGAATGATAAGTGGCAGATCTGGGTATCAACTGAAGGAATGACATGCTATATCTCATTACCCCATGTGTTAACCTGCCCTTATCTTTCCTCATTAGCGTCTCAAAGGCTGTTTTCTCTTGTCTGCCCCACGGGTCCCATAATAATGCAAATTACTGTATTATTTTTTCGCTTCATTTGCTGCCGTCATGCTGGTCTGGACGCTGCTCAGTTTCTGCGTTTTATAGCTGTCAGAGCAACACTTTTAATGGCTCTCCCAAAATACACACTGCTTGTTTGATATCTCTTGTATGCCATATGACGGATAGTAGCCATGTGTTTTTATTTTTAATCCATAAGGCCAGGGACAAAAATTAACTTTTTGTTTGAAAATGACCACCCAGAGACTGAGCACAACAGAACAACATAAATACAACCACATACATCACCTTTAGAGAATTAAACTTTAGTTGTATTTTCCCTAAAATTGTATAAAATAAAGGTTGCTTTTACACACACACACACACACACACACACACACACACACACACACACACACACACACACACACACACATATCCTCCTTTCCATTTCCCTTCCTTCCTTCCTTCCTTCCTTCACCATCTTATTAGTATTCCCTTTTCATCTTCCCTTTTTCCTCTTCTTTTCCATCCATCCATCCATCCATCCATCCATCCTTCAAACCATCCATCCTCGCTTTTCCTCTTCTTTTCCATCCTTCCATCCATCCTCAATTTTTGCACTGGCCGTGTGTGCACTTTTGCACTGGCCGTTTTTCCTCTTCCTTTCCATCCATCCATCCATCCTCGCTTTTTCCTTTCCTTTCCATCCATCCATCCTCGCTTTTTCCTCTTCCTTTCCATCCATCCATCCATCCTCGCTTTTTCCTTTCCTTTCCATCCATCCATCCTCGCTTTTTCCTCTTCCTTTCCATCCATCCATCCATCCTCGCTTTTTCCTCTTCCTTTCCATCCATACATCCATCCTCGCTTTTTCCTCTTCCTATTAATTTCCTTTACTTCATCTGAGATCCTCTACCCTCCTTCCTTCTTTCCTTCCTTCGTCGTCTTCGTCCTCTTTTTCCGCTTCCTTTCCATCCATCCATCCATAGAGAATTAAACTTGAGTTGTATTTTCCCTAAAACTGTATAAAATAAATTATGCTTTTGCACACACACACTCACACACACACACACACACACACACACACACACACACACTCACACACACACGGACAGTAAAATAAAAGGATTAATGGTTGATACATTTTTTTAATTTATCCGCTACAAGCAAAACTCAGAAATCAAACTTGTTTGCAGAGAGATCTGTTCTTTTTGTTATTGTTAATATGCATCCCAATCAATGTGACCAGAATGAATTAGCCTGATTGTAGTGTCTGCTGTTTCACTCTTGCTCACAGATGTGCAATTAACATGCTTTCATCTGACTGCATCAAAGAGAGAGCAGACTGGAGAACACAACATCTTCAAATAGCAACCCTTGAGTCCTCATCTTGATAGTCTGCATAACTTCACTGCTCGCAGACACTTGATCTCATTGCTCATACATATTCTTTCTGTAATAGGGCCCTATGGTTTCCTTGACACATTCTCAGAAAAAAGGTACAAAAGCTGTCACTCGGGCGGTACCCTTTCAAAAGGTACACCGTTGTACCTAAAGAGTGCATATTAGTATCTTAAAAGGAACATGTTGCTACCAAAGATGTACATATTAGTGCCTAAATGGTACTTGGTACTTTTTAAAAGGTACTATCTTTTAAAGCTTTTGTACCATTTTCTTCTAAGACTGCAGACAGAAAAACACAGACAGAATCGCAGAATCCTGTAGTCATAAAAATAATAATTTAAAAATAATAATAATAATGAATTATACATGCTTTTTGATTACTAAAGTTTTATATAACCATTAAAATGGAATGCAGAAAAATTAAAAAAAAAAAAAATTATAAATTAAATACATAGAGCCCAAAAATGTAATTTTTGTTAAACTTATAATAATGTGTTGTTAAATAATTTGTTTCTTGATTTCTCTCTCAACATTTCTCAACATTTATTTGTTTAGCACATTTAAAAACAACACAAGTTGACCAAAGCTTTACGTCTAAAAATTACTCAAACACATAACAACAACTCAATATACAACACTGATCATTTCAATGAATTAGACATGCTTTATGATTACTAAAATGTAATTTAACCATTAAAATTAAAACAGGGGGAAAAAAAGAATTAAGGCAGAAAACAGAAATAAAGAGAAATTTGGGAAAAAAAATAAAATAGATTTCATAGGGCATTTTTTTGTTGTACTGTTCAAATGAAATCTAAAAAAATTAAAATGAGAAAAAAAAAAGAAACAGCAGCATTTTTTTATCATAAAAAATAAAGCAGACGTTTTAAGGCCCTACTGTAATGACTTTGAGTGGTGACTATAGATTGACATTCTCTCCTTTTAGACATTGATCCGTCTCAGATTAGGATCTTTGTGTGAGGTGGAGAATCGCTTCAGTCCATGTCTTGGTGTCTTCGGTGTTGCGATATCTTTATGTAACGCTGTCTAGCATCTGTCCAGCTCAATAACGCACAATAGCAACCAGACACTGGTTAGAAGAGACATAAGCAGAGGCTTTCAGCTGCTGCACCTTTTACGTTACATACTAATCAGGTGTTTTTCATACATTATTATAACGATTAGCCTTGATAGGACATATGTTACAGTTAAAGCCGTCTTAACCACAATATGATAAAAATGATTACATTAATTACAATGTTCACACTAAGGATATCTCATCAAATCCGACATAATACTCATCCTCTGTTGTTTTCCACTTGTTATGTGCTTTAAGGCCCCAGTATACTTCAAGCGAAACTGAAGAATTAACTGGTATGACGTAATTCGTAGTTCGTTTTGTGTTCGTTTCGGGATTTCGAAACAGCTTTCAAAACAAACTGCCATTGGTCCGTGGCGATGATGAAATAGGTGGGTGTGGCTCTGAGGCTCCGCCTTCTTTGATCTCTCCTGTTCAGTAAAATCATAAACACACTGGAAAGCTGCTTTATAGTAGAAAATAAAGTTGTAATTCTAACTGAAAGCGACAATGACACTGTTTTTTAAATGTTTAATACTGTAAAGCTGCTTGCTTTTAAAGGGGATCTATTATTCCCTTTTTTACGACATGTAATATAAGTCTCAGGAGTCCCCAGTATGTGTCTGAAGTTTCAGCTCAAAATACCCCACAGGTCATTTATTACACCATGTTGTAAATGCCCATTTTTGAGTGGAAGGAAAAAACATGCTGTTTTCGTGCATGTTTCTTTAAATGCAAATGAGCTGCTGATCCCCGCCCCCCCATCCAGAAGAGGGCGGAGCCTGTACAGCTTGTGCCTCAGATACTCTGCCAAAAACTAAAATATCTGTTTCTCTATCTCTATCGCGCTCACGTGACATTGCAGTTCTTCATCATCATGAAAGTTTATGATCTGCATCCGTTTTAAAGCCGTATCAGTCTAAACTTCTGATCTATATGTTTTTCTGAGCGCACACACCCGAAGCGCGTGCACAGAAAGCTGAATGCCAGATGTAGCGTCCCGAGAGTATTAAGTTCTCTTTCACGTCTTATTGCGCTTAAACTGTCAAATACACACAAGGTTACACACAGTCTGTCTGTGAATGTAAACAGCAGGGAAAGAAATCGCATATTAGATCTGTGTATTAAAGTGACAGCAGCGTAATATACAGTACTTACTGCTATATATGCTGTTAATATGAATCAAACAACAAAAGAACAGAAAATCACTCACTGCTCTCGACTGAATAACTTTAGTAGCTTTAATAAGAAAACATTTCTTACTTGAATGCTGCTGTTGAATGCTCTGGCGAGGAGATAAACATGGCCGACTGTGTACAACTCACGGAGGGGCGGGGCTATGCTAATAGGGCGGAGTCTGTCAGCAGTTATGGGTGGGGCCTAATCATTTGTGACGTCACATATGCTAAAATGTTGAATGTTGAGTGGGTGGATTTTTACCATTATAGGGTGGTTGTGTACACACACTGCCGACACACATTTACGTTCAAACACCATGTAAAAGTGAATTTTGCATAATAAATCCCCTTTAAACAATCTATTTTACAAAGTGCTATATAATAAACGTGACATTACTGGAGTGCTGAATTGCAGAATCGGTGCAAACATCCACATATGATCAGAAGCTTTCTTAACTACTGTTTTCTCACCGCTGTCATTTTTGTTGTATGTTTATTTTGTTATTTAAAGGGAAGCGCGCAGCACATATTTACATATTCATCTAAACGTCGCTCTCAGCAGCGTAGACGGCATCAGATGTTCACTAACAGTATGTAACTTCTTTTTACCCCAAAACGAAGAACGAAAAAGAACATCACTGTGAGTATATCAGGGCCTTTATAGATATTAAACCTCTCAAAAGCAGAAAAGAGATGCATTGATGCATGCAGCTTTATGTCCTCGCTGTAAATCTGGTATTATTGAATGTGGCGAGCAAACACTTGCCTTGAGCTTTGAATTTGCTGAAACACATTGATCTGTGTTTATTACACATGAAACTGAGCCCTTGCTTTACAAACGAGTAGTGCAGTGTTATCACAGTAAGAACTGTGTAGGAGTTTTACTGTTTAAATGCACAACTTTTTGATATTTTTATTCTGGATTTATGGTGTGCATTTCACGGCACTGAGCTTGAATTTTTAATATGCTTATGTGCAAGACTTCCTTTGAGTTTTAGTCAGAGTTTGGTAATTTATCAGAGGCATTGAACACTTCAGAAAGGAGCTAATCTATATTTAATGAACGGAGAGCTGGGGAAAACATTCAGTCGTCAGTCATTATGTCATAAGCTGTGTTTGGAAATGCCACAGAGTGACGCTCGGCCTTAAAGGGTAATGAAGATTTGTTGTTTCCCCCGGTATATATTATAATGTCCTTTTCCATACCTGGATCACAGTTTTGAGGTGTCTCCCCATGTCATTATGGGGTGACATGCATTTCATTATGCTATAGATTTGTTTGGGTGTCATGGTTGTCCACACCAGCTGATCTAGTCTCAGTCATAGACCCCATTTATTCCTGGTGTTAACATCCATTTCAGGTGATCTGACCGCAAGTGCAGAGCACATTTTGAGCTGCCCAAAACGCTTTGTGATCCAATCACTCAAACCATTTTTGGAGGTAGTCAGAAATGTCAGCGCATTTGTAGTGTACTTTAGAGACCAACAAAGGAACCTCCTATTATTAAAACGCTTCATTTTCTATTAAAGCTGCATATAACCAGAAAAAGTTTAATCAAGATTAGGGCTGTCACTAACAATTATTTTGGTAATCGAGTAATCTGATCATTTTTTTGTGGTAATAAAATAGACCTAAGGCGAACAATAGCCTTTAAAATGACTTAAAATACATTATAATAACAATGAGGCAATAATGATTTGTTCAAAGAAAGTATAGTAATCATATGGTTTTATTGAACACTGCTAAAATACATAGGGCCCTATCATACACCCGGCACAATGTGACGCCATGCGCGACGCAGGTGTTTTTTGCTAGTTTCAGCCCGACGCAGTTCTCACGTTCACGTCCAGCGTCACGTTGTTTAAATATCAAATGCACTGGCGCATCTGTTCACCCATGGGCGTCTGGTCTAAACCAGGTGTGTTCAGGAGCATTGTTGGAGCGTTGCTATTGTGAGGAACTGAAAACGACTGCGCCATTGACCAACACAAACCTGCTCTAAAGTCAATAGCGCAGTATTTTTTGTGTTATTTAAAGGGCGTGTTAGTAATATGGGCCTATAGGCGGTGCACAACGCTCATACTACACTCTGCTTATTATTTACGGTTTTTCAGTCGTTAAACTAGCAAAAGTGGATTCGGACACGCCCTAAGTGCACTTGAGCTTCAGACCATGCGCTCAGATCATTAAAATAGGGCCCATAGTGTAATATACATAATATTAACAATCAACCCACACTCTAAAAAGTGTTGTTTTAACCCAAATTTGGGTCAAATATGGACAAACCCAGCCGTTGGGTTAAATTTTTGAATTCAATTTTTAACCCAACAGTTTGGATTTTCCATGTTTGACCCAAAATTGGGTTAAAACAACACTTTTTAGAGTTTATGTCCTTGCCTGGTATTGTTACACTTTACAGCAGATCAAGTAATTTTGGCCAAACAACACTTAATCTTTAAAATTTGGCCACTTCTTTACGATATAAAATGCTACAGCCACTGTAATTTATTGAACAGGAATATGTGGACATCAAAACATGAAAACTCAGAGCGAGGGTTTAAACGTTTTGAAATCGCAATGAACAGTTAGCATATTTAGAAAGATATTGATGTATTCTCCTGTGTTGGCGTAGGTTTGTAAATGATTTACCTTTCAAATCTGGTGAAATGGCGCACATTGTGTTCCCACATGAGTGTTACACTCTTAAAAAATGCTGGGTAATTAATAACCTAAAATTTAGGTTAAAAAAAAACTACCCAGCATGCTGGGTCAAACATTTATCTCAACGTGCTGGGTCAAAACAACCCCTCGCTAGGTTCGTCCCTTTTTGACCCAGCACTGGGTTGCCCAAATAACCCAAATTGGGTTGTTTTTAACCCAGTTTTTTTAGAGTGTATAAGCAACCCAAACTCACAGCATATACAGAGACGCTCCACGCATGTAAATGACAACAGTGCAACACGAAACGCAAAGCGTGTCAGACTTTATATACATTCCCAAATGCACATTATTGGAAACCCAAACAAACCCAATACTGTAGAGACTGAGTTCATGTGGAGCAGTTACTGTGAATGGAGCTGCTCTGAGAAACACGTAACCTGCACGCATGTAATTTATTAAAGCCTTTGTGAATTCACAATAACACTATGCTATGCTACGATTTTTATATGGTTTTAATATATCGTGCAGCTTTAGAAAACAGTCTAATAATGCGCTTCATGGATTCTCGTCCGTGGAATGCGGCACTTCCGATATTTTGCCGGGTAATCGACACGGGTAAATTAAATCGAGAACTCAAATTTAATCTACAAATCTTTTGTGTCAGCCCTAATCAAGATATTTGATTATCATATAATTGTTTTTGAGATGCATCCAAACTCATACAAAGTTTCTAGATAATATTTTACTACACTGAAAAAAAAAAAATGGTGTAGGATTTAACAATTTTCACTCAGAATTTGCTAGTCAATTTCACAAATAATTACAAAGAAAAGATAAGTAACACATTGAATTAAACGTGAAAGACTGAAATAATATTTTCATTTTTTACAGTGTAATTACACTGTTTAAATATTGCCTCAACTTTGTAAAGTGTCAATCAAAGTGTTGTGACACTCATTGGCAATAATAACTCAATAATAAACTCAATTATTATGACAAATTATTATGCATAATTGATCAAATTATGAATTTTGTTGTACAGTGTAGTTTTTCTTTAGTACAATGGCAATATGAAAATAACTGATTTAATTTTGAGAACAACATGTTGCTTTTATTATGTCATGCTTACCATATTTTCCAGGTTTTTTATCATCTGAAACATGTTGCAACTTTTATTGCGAAGTGAATGATATTGCAATTAAAGCAATTAATGTTGATCACGAAAAACACACACACACACACACACACACACGTTTGTATTCGTGTCGAATGAGAGGTACGTGAGCCCGAGTTTATTCATCTAGCGCATTTCCCACACACCAATAGTTTCAGTTTCGCTTTAAATAAATTTGTTTAGGCTTGGTGTTTATAATATTTTTATAATGATTGCCACCATAATTTATGTTTGTTTATTTACATTTTTCATTCCTGTTCTGAATACCGTTACATTTAAAAGATTTATTGTGGAGTGATTGAAACTAAAATAGATGTTTATAATATTTGTAAACATTTTGTTTTATTTACTGGAGTTGATATTATTTCTAAAATGTGATTTATAGACTAATATGACTTATTTTTCTCTCTCTATCAATGGAACCCACTTTGACTTATTTTTCAGAAAATGCAGTAATATTTTTTTCTCACAGTATAAATTAGTTACATAGAATATATATTTTTAATAAGGCCACTCATCATATTTTGGGGGTCTTTGTCATTAAAAACCTCTATTATAGTCAAGCCACATGGGAAAACATTAGGCATCCGTTTAATCTAAACCTGCATTATAACTCGGGTTCAATTTATTATTCATAAAGTAAAAAGGCAAATCAAGAAGTTCAGTGGCATAAATCAGATTTCTTTCTTGGTCATTCTTAAGTAACTTTAGAATGAATTATTACACACCCGGATACCATCAAAGGACTTAATAGCTCAACTAGGGCTTTAACACAGTTCTGCATTGGTCTCAGGGTAAGCGATGACGCCGATCGCCTCGGGTTCGTGAGGACGGCGTGTCTCCGTCAGCAAAATGGCGCTGGAGAATCACTAATGGCAGCTCATCTTTGCAGCTTGTCTTTATAATTGTCTACAGGGTAAACCTGGAGCTTTCAGAGACGTCCAACACAACCTCAAAGTGTAGTTGGAGCCCAGAAGAGCTTGTGGAAAATGGATAAAGTGCTTGTGTATAACAGCTGAAGGTCTTTGAAGTGTTGTCCAATTTCAAAGCAATTTCAGGGAGACGGGCTTCCTGCTGTCGTGTGCAAATACATGAGCCCGTTTGATAAAGACAAACATCTTCAGAAAGGCTGATGTGTCTGATGTAAGAGCAAGTCTATTTTAAATCAAATTAATTACGTGATATGCTGAATTACATTTGCTGAGAAAAACCCACAAATTTATTAAAAGCAATTATTAGTTTTATTTTAGTATTGTTTATATAGTATTTATTAATATTTAGAATTAGCTTTTATTTATATATTTTTAGTTTTCATTTGAATTTGAGCTTGTTTTATTAATTTTGTTATATGCGTTTGTCTTTTTTTTTCTCTTTCAGTTTTAGTTTTTTTACTGAAATTATTTCAGTAATTTTAGTACTTAAACTTATTTATAGGCGGAATTTCTCATTTTCATTTTTTTAAAAAGTTTTCATCTAATATTAGTTCTTTAACTCACAATTGCGAGTTATAAAGTCAGAATTGTGAGATAAAGTCGCAATTACCTTTTTAATTTTTTTTATTAAAGTCACAATTCTGAGAAAAAACGTCAGTCTTTTTTACCCCTCATAATTGGATAATTGCAAGTTTTTTTTCTCACAATTGCAAGTTTATGTCTCATATTTCTCAGAAAAGAAGTCAGAATTGTGAGATAAAAAGTGGCAATTACCTAAACAAATGACTTAACATGAAACATGAGAAGAGTCGTGGATCATCAGGTGATGACAGACAGTTCAGATTCAAGGGTTTGTACATTTTTGAATGTTGCAATTTGTATAAATTCAGTCATTTTGTCTTGTGGAGTGTATGTAAACATCTATTATGTGAAATAGCTTATTCAGGACAGTACTGAACAAAAGTAACATGCAATTTTTATGATCCCAGATCCCTTATTTTGTTAAAATTATTCAAATGTTGCATATTCTGCATGGGGTATGAAACTTATGAGCAGAAATGAGTCTGAGAATCACCAGTTGCTGTTTACATTAATTGCCCGTTAGAGTTTACATTTACTTTTAATGTCATTTATTTCATTTAAACAATAATCCCGTTGGTAATCTAAAATACTTTTCGGTTGTAACTGTAATTTAATTACCACCGATTTAAAATGTAACTGTAATGAAATACAGTTACTCAAATTTTGTATTTTAAGTACGTAAGTAAGTTACATGTATTTTGTTACTCCCCAACTCTGTATATACACCAATCAGGCATAACATTATGACAGGTGAAGTGAATAACACTGATTATCTCTTCATCACGGCACCTGTTAGTGGGTGGGATATATTAGGCAGCAAGTGAACATTTTGTCCTCAAAGTTGATGTGTTAGAAGCAGGAAAAATGGGCAAGCGTAAGGATTTGAGCGAGTTTGACAAGGGCCAAATTGTGATGGCTAGACGACTGGGTCAGAGCATCTCCAAAACTGCAGCTCTTGTGGGGTGTTCCCGGTCTGCAGTGGTCAGTATCTATCAAAAGTGCTCCAAGGAAGGAACAGTGGTGAACCGGCGACAGGGTCATGGGCGGCCAAGGCTCATTGATGCACGTGGGGAGCGAAGGCTGGCCCGTGTGGTCTGATCAAACAGATGAGCTACTGTAGCTCAAATTGGTCAAGAAGTTAATGCTGGTTCTGATAGAAAGGTGTCAGAATACACAGTGCATCGCAGTTTGTTGCGTATGGAGCTGCATAGCCGCAGACCAGTCAGGGTGCCCATGCTGACCCCTGTCCACCGCCGAAAGCGCCAACAGTGGGCACGTGAGCATCAGAACTGGACCACGGAGCAATGGAAGAAGGTGGCCTGGTCTGATGAATCATGTTTTCTTTTACATAACGTGGATAGCCGGGTGCGTGTGCGTCACTTACCTGGGGAACACATGGCACCAGGATGCACTATGGGAAGAAGGCAAGCCGGCGAAGGCAGTGTGATGCTTTGGGCAATGTTCTGCTGGGAAACCTTGGGTCCTGCCATCCATGTGGATGTTACTTTGACACGTACCACCTACCTAAGCATTTTTGCAGACCATGTACACCCTTTCATGGAAACGGTATTCCCTGGTGGCTGTGGCTCTTTCAGCAGGATAATGCGCCCTGCCACAAAGCAAAAATGGTTCAGGAATGGTTTGAGGAGCACAACAACGAGTTTGAGGTGTTGACTTGGCCTCCAAATTCCCCAGATCTCAATCCAATCGAGCATCTGTGGGATGTGCTGAACAAACAAGTCCGATCCATGGAGGCCCCACCTCGCAACTTACAGGACTTAAAGGATCTGCTGCTAACATCTTGGTGCCAGATACCACAGCGACGGGTCAGGGCTGTTTTGGCAGCAAAAGGGGGACCAACACAATATTAGGTCATTATGTTATGCCTGATCGATGTGTGTGTGTGTGTGTGTGTGTGTGTGTGTGTGTGTGTGTGTGTATATGTGTATATATATATATATATATATATATATATGTCTCCGTATTGGAGTCCCTGGCATAAAGAAGTTAAAAAAACTGTTTTTGTAATTGATATCCCTCTAGGTCTTTCTCACCAGTAGCGCATTAGGTGAATCTTGATTAAGTGAAGCATTTATTCAGCCTTCTAATCTCATATATTCATGCATTGTTTATGGAAATCATGCATATGGCAGCGGGGGAAAGGCCACCAGGCGTGTTTTTCTCCCTCTGAATACTCATCTCCTGCTGAAATACCATAGGGTTAATTAGTTGAAGGGAGTTTATGGCCGATTTATAGCCAAGACCCTCCCTTCAGGAGACAGGTGATTACTTTGAGAGGGGCGTACTGTCCTACACACTCAATATCAGGTTCATTTCATTCATGCTTGCTCTTAAAATCAGCTGAAACCATTGTGTCAAAATGAAATGACCTGCACATTCGGAAGAATTTAGAGATGCTTCTTTCGATTTTTCTGAGAAATTACTTTCCATGCAGCCCACCTGTCAGCATTTTATTTTAAGCCTGGCTCACCTTGATCCTTGTGGCCGATACACTGCATAAATGCATAGAGACGGGTCTCCATGGCTGCAGATTACTCCCTCTTCAATATAGCATAGTGAGTGGGAAAACAGTCAGGAAGAGCTTCATTCCTGGTTGCTGTAGGTTTTATTGCTATATTGCCAAATTGACTTATGGGTCAATAACATATATAAGAGTGGCCAAGATAAAGAAAAGGAAAAATCTAGTTTAAAACACACCAATACTCTTTGACCTTCTACTCTTCGACTCTTGACATTTAATGTGTTGCAAGTAAAGTTTCTTCACACCGTACATGCAGAAGTGTACACATCTTTATTTTCAAAAAAGTTTTAGTGATATATATATATATATATATATATATATATATATATATATATTTTTTTTTTTTTACAAATATCATAACTTTATTGTATTAATATTAATTCATACATAACAATTTACAACCCAAACTAACCTTAATTAACTTGTGCATGCTGTTTGTATCACATTTCTTTTGGCAGACAAACATTGTTCAATTTTTGTAAAAGAAATAACAATAAAAGATTATGCCAAGATTACGATACATAATAAGTATACACACACACACACACACACACACGCATACATGTACAAACACACACACACACATGTATATATGCACATATGTATATATTTGCACGCATGCACACACGCACACACACATGCATACATGTACACACACATGCATATATGCACATATGTATATATTTACACTCACTCACTCACTCACTCACTCACTCTCTCTCTCACTCTCTCACACACACACACACACACACGCATGCATACATGTACACATACACACACGCATGCATATATGCACATATGTATATATTTACACTCACTCACTCACTCACTCACTCACTCACTCACTCACTCACTCACTCACTCACACTCACTCACACACACACACACACACACACACACACACTCTCACACTCACACACACACACTCACTCTCTCACTCACTCTCACACACTCACTCACTCACTCACGCACGCACGCACGCACGCACGCACGCACGCACGCACACATGCATACATGTGTACACACACACATGCATATATGCACATATGTATATATTTACACTCACTCACTCACTCACTCACTCACTCACACGCACACACATACTGATTTGCTTTTTTATATATTTTTTAAATTAAATGAATTTATAACTTACTGCTATGTATGTACTTATAATATTAACCCTTATAACGGTTTATGGATTTGGCTCTGATTTAACTATTCATCAGAAAGAATACATACAGACGTTTTGGCCATTTAACGCTTTTATTATTAGGAATAATATGATTACACATAGACCCATAGTTTGCGCTTCCTTCTACTCTTTATGCCCAGTGGTTAGTTTATACCACACCTGATCATTGAGGATGTTTTGCAGAGCCTCAGGCTGTTAATATTCCTGTGCTCAGAGGATCTTCCCTCTTGAGACGCTTTCCTCTCTCTCGGTGTTGACAGGAAGATATTGCATTTCTAATCTTTAAAGTATCTGTTCATTGTAGCCTGTTGCTCTCTCATGTTCCTCTTGTAAAGTTTAATAGTAATTAACTCCATCTTGACACGTAAGAACCTGAAAGAGCAAAAGACATCCGGGAATCTCTTTCAGGTTAATTGTGATTTTGGCTTCAAGAGTAAGTGCCTGGTGGTTTGGGAGATCCCTTTCCCTCCACACCAATAAAATCATGTGCAAATGAATTGTTAGATTTGAAGAGCTAAAACTAAAACTGAAATACAAATAAACCTAAATAGCAATATTTAAAGGAGTGGTTGATTATGATTTGACTTTAACTTTAGTGAGTGTGTAATGTTGCTGTTTGAGCAGAAACAACATCTGCAAAGTTACGACGCTCAAAGTTCAAAAGCAAAGGGAGATATTTTCTTTAGCAGAAATGGCTTTTTAAGGACTACAACAAATGGCTGGTAGGGACTACAACGAGCTTCTTCACGGGTTAGTGACATCACTAACCCTGAAATTTACATAAACCCCACCCCCGGGAACATGTTGAGAAGAGGAAGAGTTGTTGTAGTCGAGCACATTTGGGAGTCGCTCAAGCTGTCATCCGTCTTTCACATTTATTGCGATACAGTACGAACACAAATGCAATAGCATGTCATAAAGCAAGATGACAACATAAGTTATAACCGTAATTAAACTAAACTATACCTGTTCTCTCTTCATGCAGCAGATATTCTCTGGCTCTGTGCGTCTGACAACAGTTCCCACACCAGCCATTTATAGATTATCATGACAGAATATGCTAATCAATGACTTGAAGATAGTTAACTCATAAATTCATCAACTATCCATTCAGAAACGTCCTTTCTCATTCTACATGTTGTCTCTTCTTCTTGAGTCTCTCCATCATTGTCCGACTCCGGTTTGAACATAAAAGGCTGAACAGTTTCTGTCATTTTCAGTGTGTGTCTGCGTGAGGTAATCGGAGCTGCTAACACGAGCTCTTGAAGCTCCGCCCTCTTCCTGAAAGGGGGCCGGGAGCAGCAGCTCATTTGCATTTAAAGGGACACACACACAAAAACGGCGCGTTTTTGCTCACCCTCAAAAAGTGACAATTTTAACATGCTATAAAAATGATCTGTGGGGTATTTTGATCTAAAGCTTCACATACACACTCTGGGGACATCAGAGACTTATTTTAGATCTTATAAAAAGTCCCTTTAAAAAAACAATAACGGAAAACTAAAAGAATGACAAACGCACATTTCAAAAAATCTAACTAAAATTAACATGAAAACTAAAAATATAAAAACAAGCGAAATATTAATGAACATAATAAAACTAAAATAACACTGTACTGTAGGTATAGCCATGCATATTTTGAGATTTGAGCTCTTAATGTCATAAACGGTTGCCTACAGTAAAGATGACAATGGAAAGGAATAAGCAGCTTTGTGCACCTGTGTTTATTTGATTTTTGCTCTGTGAGGAAACAGAAATAATATGTGAGATTGCAGAGCTGCATTATGTGCGTGCAGGTGGGAAACATCATTGGAGTGTGTATACGGAGTAATAATGTTGTGAGTGTGGAATAGGAAACAATGGAAAATTGCTACCCAGAAGTTTTCTGAAGCCCCTAGGGGGTCGTGATCCAGCATAAACTAGTCAACAGTGAACACCAAACAGAAGTTGCAATAAACTATGTCTGTTTTATACCAATACTATTTCTGTGGAGTAAATGATTTTCTTTGGATCATGTGTTTTTTTTCTTCTTCTAGGTTTGCTGTCTTATTCATCATAGTTTTTTCAGTTGAATATTTTTTTGTGGAAACTGTGATAAATTTCTTTTTTCAGAATTATTTGATGAATAGAAAGTTCTAAACAATTGTGTGTGTGAGAAAGTAAGTGTGTGTGTGTGTGAGAGAGAGTGAGTGAGTGTGTAAGTGTGTGTGAGAGAGAGAGAGAGAGAGTGTGTGTGAATGTGTGTGTGTGTGAGAGAGAGAGTGTGTGTGAGAGAGAGAGTGTGTGAGAGAGAGAGAGTGTGTGTGAGAGAGAGTGTGTGTGAGAGAGAGTGTGTGTGAGAGAGAGTGTGTGTGAGAGAGTGTGTGAGTGTGTGAGGAGTGAGTGTGTGTGAGAGTGAGAGTGTGTGTGTGAGAGTGAGTGTGTGTGAGAGTGAGAGTGAGTGTGTGTGTGAGAGTGAGAGTGAGTGTGTGTGTGTGAGAGTGAGAGTGAGTGTGTGTGTGTGAGAGTGAGAGTGAGTGTGTGTGTGAGAGTGAGTGAGTGTGTGTGTGAGAGTGTGTGAGTGAGTGTGTGTGTGTGTGTGAGTGAGTGAGAGAGAGTGTGTGTGAGAGAGAGAGTGTGTGTGTGTGAGAGTGAGTGAGTGTGTGTGAGAGTGAGTGTGTGTGTGAGTGAGTGTGTTTGAGACTGAGTGTGTGTTTGAGACTGAGTGTGTGTGTGTGTGAGATTGTGTGTGTGTGAGATTGTGTGTGTGTGTGTGTGAGTGAGAGTGAGTGTCTGTGTTAGTGTGAGTGAGTGTCTGTGTTAGTGTGAGTGTGTGTGTGTGAGAGTATGTGAGTGTGTGTTTGTTTGTGTGTGAGTGAATGTGTGTCTGTGTCTGTGTGTGTGAGTTGAGTGAGTGTGTTTGTGTGTGTGTGAGAGTAAATGTGATTGTGTGTGAGTGTGTGTTTGTGTTTGTGTGTGTGTGAGTTTGTGTGTGTTGAGTCCGTGTGTGTGTGTGTGTGTGTGTGTGAGTGTGTGTGTGTGTGTGTGTGTGTGTGTGTGTGTGTTTGAGTTAGAGAGTGTGAGTGTGTGTGTGAGTGAGTGTGTGTGTGTGTGTGTGTGTGTGCCCATGTGTACATTTTTTTTTTAAAATTAGAAATTCATTAAATTAAAGATTTTGTCTGTTAACAACAACAAAAAAATCAGTCCAGTTTAATCCAGTTTTACACATTCAGATGCTGCATTACAATAACTCACCTAGTCATTGGGGAAAGATTGACTAGATGCGGCGAGTATCGAGTGTAATATTTTTAGCGGTGATGTACGTAGGGAGACTCACTTCTCAAATAATTGAGAGCCACTCAACTCCTCAGAGCTTTAGTAACAGTCAGCGAGTAAATCCATTTCTGAAACATGTCTCCTTCTAATGCAGCGCTTGTGTAACAGATTCACTGCAGTAATGAATTTGGAGACGACCGCTGTGAGCCTTCAGATGTTCCTGTTATTATGCAGAATCAGTAAAGGACAGTAGTTTTCCTTTGCTGTCTGTTGATGATTCTTTTATACGTCAGCGGAACAAACACTCAACACACTGCTGGATGCCGTGAATTAGATGTTGCATCCACAGTTATATTGAAGCAGGTCATTCTGTGCCCGCTGCGGTACACAAATCAGATATTGTGAAAATAACCCGATAAAATGACCTCAACCCAGTTTTTGAGTAGAGCAAATAACCTCACTATCTACACTACTGCTCAAACGTTTGGAGTAATTAAGATTTATTAATGTTTTTTTTTTTTTTTTTTTTTTTATTAAAAGAGTGTGTGTGTTAGTGAGTGTGTGTTAGTGAGTGTGTGTTAGTGAGTGTGTGTTAGTGAGTGTGTGTTAGTGAGTGTGTTTTAGTGAGTGTGTTTTAATGAGTGTTTTAGTGAGTGTGTGTTAGTGAGTGTGTTTTAATGAGTGTTTTAGTGAGTGTGTATGTGTGTGAGAGTGAGTGTGTGTGTGAGAGTGAGTGTGTTAGTGAGTGAGTGTGTGAGTGTGAGTGTGTGTGTGTGTGAGTGTGTGTGTGTGTGAGTGTGTGTGTGTGAGAGTGAGTGAGTGTGTGGGTGTGTGTTAGTGAGTGTGTGTGAGTGTTTGTGAGTGTGTGTGGTAGTGTGAGTGAGTGAGTGGGTGTGTGTTAGTGAGTGTGTGTGGTAGTGTGAGTGAGTGAGTGTGTGTGTGTTAGTGAGTGTGTTAGTGAGTGTGTTAGTGAGTGTGTTAGTGAGTGTGTTAGTGAATGTGTTAGTGAGTGTGTTAGTGAGTGTGTTAGTGAGTGTGTTAGTGAGTGTGTTAGTGAGTGTGTTAGTGAGTGTGTTAGTGAGTGTGTTAGTGAGTGTGTGTGGTAGTGTGCGGGTTAGTGTGCGGGTTAGTGTGCGGGTTAGTGTGCGAGTGTGTGTGTTATTGTGTGTGTTATTGTGTGTGTTATTGTGTGTGTTAGTGAGTGTGTTAGTGAGTGTGTTAGTGAGTGTGTTAGTGAGTGTGTTAGTGAGTGTGTTAGTGAATGTGTTAGTGAGTGTGTGTGGGTTAGTGTGTGGGTTAGTGTGTGGGTTAGTGTGTGGGTTAGTGTGTGGGTTAGTGTGTGGGTTAGTGTGCGGGTTAGTGTGCGGGTTAGTGTTAGTGTGTGTGTTAGTGTGTGAGTGTGTTTGTGTGAGTGTGTTTGTGTTAGTGTGTGTGTTAGTGTGTGTGAGAGTGTGTGTGAGTGAGTGTGTGAGAGTGTGAGAGTGTGAGAGTGTGAGAGTGAGTGTGTGAGTGAGTGTGTGGGTGTGAGTGAGTGTGTGGGTGTGAGTGAGTGTGTGGGTGTGTGTGAATGTGAGTGAGTGTGTTAGTGAGTGTGTTAGTGAGTGTGTTAGTGAGTGTGTTTGTGTGAGTGTGTTTGTGTGAGTGTGTTTGTGTGTTTGTGTTTGTGTGTTTGTGTTTGTGTGTTTGTGTTAGTGTGTGTGAGAGTGTGAGAGTGTGTGAGTGTTAGTGTGTGTGAGAGTGTGTGGGTGTGAGTGTGTGTGTGTGTGTGTGTGTGTGAGTGAACAAATCATCCCATGATTACACCTGCATGCAGACTCTGTGGTAATCAATCAGGAAGCATTCAGATGAAATTTGCAGTGCTTTTAAAAAAATGTTTTGTCCTGAACTCATCTTTCCATTCTGTTTCTCTCTTTGCGTAGCCCTGTATCGGTTTACGCAGAAAAGGAGCCATTTCTATTCCCCTTTTTCCACCAGCTTTTTATTTTATCAAGCAGGTGGTCATGTGTTTACGTGACTTCTCGTTGGCTTGGCCGCAGAGGCACTCATGCAAGCTGCTCTTGACGACAGCCTCACGGCAACAAGTTCCATGACAACCGCCTCTTCCTCTCGCAGATGGCATAAGCCGAATGAATGCACTGATCTTCGCAGGCAACATCATCTCAATACACACCTCAGTTCTTAAGTGCATCTGGTTTTGCACAGCTGTCCGATTATATTGAGCCATTGCTTACGTTATTGCTTTTAAGAGTATGCGTGTGTGTTGAAGAGCCTTTGTGAAAAGGTGCAACACGACTAAGGAGGTGTGAAGGGAGTCATTGCAGGTTTATTACTGTTTAAAAATAAAAGTACTGTATTTGAAGCGTGGAGGCTGAAGATTGTGCAATGCGTTGTGGGATGGCGGGTAGGAGTAGCATTAATTTGCAAAACAGTTTTGCCATTTTTCTGATGAAGTTGGAAAGCAGAGCGTTGTGTGAAAGTGGAAATTTCCATAGATGCGTATTCATGCGCACAAACACACTCATGGATGCACAGACTTCCTGCTGTCGACGCTTCTCTTATCTCATTTGTACAGTGTTGCCGTCCAGCTGTATTCCATCTGTCTGGAGACACTGATAAACACTGGACATCAGCTCATCCGTCTCTCTCAGCTGAGATCTCTCTATCTGGACCGTCCAATGATGGTTAGCGTCCTCGTGAGACAACGCCAACTCACACTTAAATCCTTAAGATGTTTGGATTGCATAAATAAAAACGGATGTTGCGTATGTGCCAAGTTTAATGGTTCACTTTGGGGTTTTACTGAGCATCTTATCACATTGAGGGGCCGTGCACTGCTTTCAACTAAAAGCGTTTTATGTGTTTTGGACGTTCATTTACACGACAACATCGTTTTGGGGTCCTGAAAACGCAAAGTGCATGTTAACAATACCGTGTAAACAACAAAAAAGCGAAGTTGTGAAAATGTAACATCATGTGCTTGCGTGTTACGTGTTCAGTCTATAGAGGGTATGCATCGCCGTCACTTTCCCGCCGGAACGCCCCCTCAGCCGGGACTGAGTGGCAGGAGAGCTGCTGCATGACTGGAGTTAATAGGGGGAAACGCGAGTAAAGGTTGGACTCGATATTGTGTTCCTTACAACTTACCAAAGATCCAGTGATCCATGGATATTGACATGCAGCCAGGAATCGTGTTTCCTGATATATGAGCCTGATTTCATACATAAATACATATTTATCACTGTCAGTCATCACAATTTCGAGAGTGAATCCCGCATATATGTGACCCTGGACCACAACCAGTCATAAGGGTCAATTTTTTGAAATTGAGATTTATACATCAGCTGAATAGATAAGCTTTCCATTGATGTATGGTTTGTTAGGATAGGACAATATTTGGCTGAGATACAACTATTAGAAAATCTGGAATCTGAGGGTGCAAAAAAATCTAAATATAATGATTTTTGGCATAAAAGAAAAATCGCTAATTTTGACCCATACAATGTATTGTTGGCTATTGCCACGAATATACCTTATGACTGGGTTTGTGCTCCAGGGTCACGTATATGCGGATATGGGCCTGTGTATTGAAGCGTGTATGTGGTCGCTTGTCAACAATGGAAAACAAAAGTTTTATTCAAATTCTGAATATATTATAGGCCTATTAATTGTTTTTTTATATCGCCTAGACACCACGCAAAGAAGCTCCCTTTATAATCACTAAAAGCGGCCACCGCTATTAATCAGTGAAGCTGACGACACAATGAATCTCTTATTTACATAATATCCACACTTAGAGAGGATTAGCGCACGTGCAGAACTCAGCACTGGACAACAACTCCAGCGGTGAGTGGATTCTCACTTCAACACCTGTGATTGGCCATTGCGTTCAAGAGATCAACAAACATGTCTGTGATTGGCTACATTACTCACCGAAGCGAAAACACATTGGAAATTTTATCATTTGACGAGCACAAATACAGATACAGATACGCACTGGATCTTTTGCCAGCTCTTTTTCGCTATTATTATGAAGAAAACAGATGCTAGACCAGCAGTTATGGGCAGCTTTTCCCTCTAAAAGCAATCAGTAGCAGAAGCAGCAGCGGCAGAGAAAATTACACTCTGTTATCAAGTCCATCTCCCGCCTTGGTCCGGAGGGGGGCACAGGGATGTCCATGGGGGGGGCCAAGACTCCCCGACCCCCCCCTCTGGCGCCGGGCCTGGTTTTGTGTGTTTTTCACGGCATTCACGCTGAAAACCAATGCTGCCTCTCAGTCTTTTTGCCACTCAGTGTGCATAACCGCAGTCACACCGGCCGACGGTGCATACTACCCTCTATAAGAGCGTGGGTTTTTTTTTTTATAAAGTGACATCGCCATCTACTGGCCTAGCATGAATACAGCGTTTTTAATCGTTTTCGCTGATCCGTGTCAACAGGGATCGTTTTGACAATGTTGTCGTCTGTACGCAAAACACGCAAAGGAAAAATGTTTCTGTTTTTAGTTAGGGGTGTTTAAATTAATCGTTGGATCGATGCATCGCAATGTGGAAGTGGACAATTCTGCATCGATACAGAAATAGATCATAATTGATTATAGCCTACTGACGATTCCCTGACATCATTCGTCACACACGCGCTTCTCGCGCTAGCGTAAAATGGCAGAGGGAGCCGAAACACAAAAGCGAGTAATAAAAAATGCACCCACAATTTTAACATTTACAGCGTGTGAGCATATGCGTGCAAGTGTGTGTGTGCGAGGCTGCATGCGTGTGCATGCGAGTGTGTGTGTGTGTTTGTGCGAGGCTGCATGTGTGTGCGAGTGTGTGTGTGTGCGTTGCTATGTGCGTGTGTGTGCGCGAGGCTGTGTGTGTGAGGGTGCATGCGTGTGTGTGTGCGTGGCTGTGCGTGTGAGTGTGCGTGCGAGGTTGCGTGTGTGTGTGTGCGAGTGTGTGTGCGAGGCTGTGTGCGTGCGAGTGTGTGTGTGTGTGCGAGGCTGCATGCGTGTGCGTGCGTGCAAGGCTGTGTGCGTGCGAGTGTGTGTGCGAGGCTACGTGCATGCGAGTGAGTGTGTGTGCGAGGCTGCATGCATGTGTGTGCGAGGGTACATGAGTGTGTGTGTGTGTGTGCAAGGCTGCATGCGTGTGAGTGTGTGTGTGTGTGTGAGGCTGCATGCGTGTGCGTGCGAGTGTGTGTGTGTGTGTGTGTGTGTGCGAGGCTGCATGCGTGCGAGTGTGTGTGTGTGCGAGGCTGTGAGCGTGCGAGTGTGTAAGCGTTATTGTAACTTAAGTACACTACTTGACAGTTTCATGTGCTTTTAGTGTTTACTAGTGTTTGCTGTTTGCTACATTCAGGACGTGTACTTTCTTGGAGCAGATAAAATAAAGAGATTCATACTGCTTGTATTCAATGACAAAAATGTAGCCATGTGCAGAAATATTGAAAATTGAGGATGCAACGCATCGTGATATTGAAACGAATGGTCAACATGATAATCAGAATGGAATTGAATCGTGAGACCAGTGATGATTAACCTTTTTTAGTACATCTTTGTCTTGTAAACATGCCCTTAGATAATAGAATTATTTTAGTTTTCGGCTTTTCGCTCAGTTGCAGTGAACACTAATGTTCAAAAGTTTGGGGCTGTTGAAGTTTTTAACATTTTTAAAAGAAGTCTCTTCTTCTTACCAGGTTGCATTTATTTGATTAAAAATACGGGAAAAACAGTAATATTGTGAAATATTATTCCAATGTAAAGCAGCTGTTCTCTATGTGAATATATGTTAAAATGTAATTTATTCCTGTGATCAAAGCTGAATTTATCATCATTACTCCAGTCTTCAGTGTCACATGACCCTTCAGAAATCATTCTAATATGATGATTTGATGCTCAAGAAACATTTATGATCATTATCAATGTTGAAAACAGTTCATATTTTTGTGGAAACCGTAATACATTTTTTCTTCAGGATTCTTTGTTGAATTGTAAGTTCTAAAGAACAGCGTTTATTTGCAATAGAATCTTTTATATTTAAAATATTATAACATTATAAATGGCTTTACAATCACTTTTGATCAATTCAGTGTCTTTGCTGAATTAAAGAACTAATTTCTTTAAAAAAAAAAAAAAAAAAAAAAGTTTGTTGCGAATGAGAGTGCAACATCCAAAATGTGAACCCAAAACAATACTTTTTGCTAGTTTTAAAGGTTCCGTTTACTTTAATGTCAGATGATGTTTTGTTACTGATTGGCCGGATTTAAACTCTGTTTGCTCATTGTCTTCATGCTCTCAACAGATTTCTAAATGGAAATCTTTGCTTCAGCAATAGATCCATAAATATAATGCTGTAGTCTACACTTTTCATGATTAGTTAACAGCAGCAGCAGTAATAACCATCTTAAATATTTATTGGATGTATTGTGCAGTCCTGTATCACATATTTAATCTAAACATCACTTCAGTCTCATCTGTGATGTTCTTCACCTCCAAACTCACCTTTTCATTTTGATCCTGGTCTCTGGGGCGAGTTGGAGCGTCGTGCTCTCTGTTGAACATGCCATGCATTTCCTCTGCAATATTTATGCACTTCCAGACTTGTTGAAAATCAGTCCAGAGGCGAATGTGAAATATGGAGTGTGTGTGTGAGCTCATCTGTCAAACAGAACTCTAGTATCTATATATATATTCGGACTTGCAGAACTTTTTTATTTGTATAGTGGGGAGAACAAGTATTTGATACACTGCCGATTTTGCAGGTTTGCCCACTTACAAAGCATGTAGAAGTCTGTAATTTTTATCATAGGTACTCTTCAACTGTGAGAGACGGAATCTAAAACAAAAATCCAGAAAATCACATTGTATGATTTTTAAATAATTAATTTGCATTTTATTGCATGACATAAGTATTTGATACATCAGAAAAGCAGAACTTAATATTTGGTACAGAAACCTTTGTTTGCAATTACAGAGATCATACGTTTCCTGTAGTTCTTGACCAGGTTTGCACACACTGCAGCAGGGATTTTGGCCCACTCCTCCATACAGACCTTCTCCAGATCCTTCAGGTTTCGGGCTGTTGCTGGTCAATACGGACTTTCAGCTCCCTCCAAAGATTTTCTATTGGGTTCAGGTCTGGAGACTGGCTAGGCCACTCCAGGACCTTGAGATGCTTCTTACGGAGCCACTCCTTAGTTGCCCTGGCTGTGTGTTTCGGCTCGTTGTCATGCTGGAAGACCCAGCCACGACCCATCTTCAGTGCTCTTACTGAGGGAAGGAGGTTGTTGGCCAAGATCTTGCGATACATGGCCCCATCCATCCTCCCCTCAATATGGTGCAGTCGTCCTGTCCCCTTTGCAGAAAAGCATCCCCAAAGAATGATGTTTCCACCTCCATGCTTCACGGTTGGGATGGTGTTCTTGCGGTTGCAGGATTTTAATCCATGACGGCGTAGTGTGTTACTAATGGTTTTCTTTGAGACTGTGGTCCCAGCTCTCTTCAGGTCATTGACCAGGTCCTGCCGTGTAGTTCTGTGCTGATCCCTCACCTTCCTCATGATTGTTGATGCCCCACGAGGTGAGATCTTGCATGGTGCCCCAGACCGAGGGAGATTGACTGTCATCTTCAAGTTCTTCCATTTTCTAATAATTGCGCCAACAGTTGTTGCCTTCTCACCAAGCTGCTTGCCTATTGTCCTGTAGCCCATCCCAGCCTTGTGCAGGTCTACAATTTTATCCCTGATGTCCTTACACAGCTCTCTGGTCTTGGCCATTGTGGAGAGGTTGGAGTCTGTTTGATTGAGTGTGTGGACAGGTGTCTTTTATACAGGTAACGAGTTCAAACAGGTGCAGTTAATACAGGTAATGAGTGGAGAACAGGAGGGCTTCTTAAAGAAAAACTAACAGGTCTGTGAGAGCCGAAATTCTTACTGGTTGGTAGGTGATCAAATACTTATGTCATGCAATAAAATGAAAATTAATTACTTAAAAATCATACAATGTGATTTTCTAGATTCCGTCACTCACAGTTGAAGAGTACCTATGATAAAAATTACAGACTTCTACCTGCTTTGTAAGTGGGCAAACCTGCAAAATCGGCAGTGTATCAAATACTTGTTCTCCCCACTGTACTAGTGGACTTCAGAAACTCGTGTTTACCTCATTTAAAGTGACTTTATTCATCATGCAGCATCTTTGCTGTTTCTGGCTCGTTCGTCTCTGTGTAGATGAAAGTGTGAGCGAATAATGATTTGGGTGTGAAACCAAACCCATCTCTGTTGCCAGATTCATGCTCCGTGCATTGTCATAAACGACACAAAAACCTGTGGGCGACATGTTTTATTAGTTTCAGGGGTTTTGCGAGAAATGTGAGCACCCTAAATGAGCTCAGACAATCTAATACGTCCACAGCACCAGTGTGCTTCGTGAATGCAAATCAAATGCACTTTATTTTCACTTAATCACAAATATATTTGTTTTTTACAGGTTACTGTATATGATAACATCACGCAGTTGAAGTTTATGAGCAGCAGAGCGCAGCTGAAGTCATGTGATCCGTCACATGTCCTCTGTCAGTATGCAATGAACATTGATCGAATGCATGTTTATTCTCAACATTTTATTTCTGCTTTTTTACTCGAAATTTAAATCAACATGTCTTCTATGCTTTAGCAGCCTGATGTGAACCCTTTCAAAAGTACAATATTTACATCTAAATTCCAGGGCCAGACCTTCGCCAACGTCCATGCCATACTCCAAAATATGCTTTCATGGTCATAACAAACCATTTTCTAAATGGCATACCACCCAAGTCTACAACATCCCTCCATGCTGGCTCTGTTTTTCCCCCTGGCTTCAGGACTATATATGAAAAAACCCATGCTGATCAATACAGGACTGCCTCGAGTTATGAGCAATGTCTACAGTTACCATACAATCATGCTGTTGTATGTTGTTTTTAGCCTCTCTGAAAAGATTCAGACCCCACAAATGTTACATTAAATCACAGTCTATCATATGCTGGATCACTTAAAGGGATAGTTCACCCAAAAATGAAAATTACCCCATGATTTACTCCCCCTCAAGCCATCCTAGGTGTTTATGACATTCTTCTTTCAGACGAATACAATCAGAGTTATATTAAAAAAGTCCTGTCTCTTCCAAGTTTTATAATGGCAGTGACTTGTTGGTTCGTTTTTTAAATCCATAAAAGGATTTGTGACGTAGGACCGTCTCCCTCACACACTTAACAATACCTTCCCTTCCCACGCTTTGAGCACCACTGGCTTATGGGGATCCAATTAAATGATAAACACGACGAGGACTGAAGCGACTTTCCTTCAAAGTTCTTGTCACGTTCCATCACATTAATTGCTCTTTATTAATAACTGACCCACAAGAGCACCAGGTAATGCAGAATATAGACTGTAATTGTTCATGAGAAATGCCATGAGTCTGTCATCATTAACATTATTAACAATGATGTAGGAATCGAAAGCTTGTGGCATGCAGTGTGTGTGTTTGTGTGTGAGTATGTGTGTGTGTGAGGCCTCATTAGTTGGTGGCCGCTCTGGCACATTAAGGCCAGTGTGAGCACAGGAAGTGTGGAATGTTCAAGCGTTAATCAGTAACACATTGGAGTGTGTACCGGCAGTGCACTAATTAACCAGCGAATGAGTTGGTTGCAGCTGCTGAGCTGCTCGTAACCTTCCTGTGACTGTTAATGTATTTTTGTGGGGGTTTTTCGCAGTCAAAGAATGGAAGAGAAAGAATAAGCTGCTACTACAGATTATTTTTTTCAAAGTAATCTTTAAATATACATTAAGATAATTCTTTATTAAAAACTTTTGACCAGTAAAGGCACAATATGTAATTTTGCGCTGCTTGAGGTCGCTTATTCAAAACAAAGGTGTGGCTTGATGACACATTGAGCTTTTATTCTGCCGCGAGCGCTTCCTCTTCTTCCGCTCATGCGTATGTGTGGGAACGCAGCGCTGTTTTATCATATTACACACATTTGAGTGTGTTAAAGTTATGTTATAATGCTACTCTGTGCGTTCGCTCGGCGCTACTATGAGACACTTGTTCACACTGCAGTGAGCTAGATCATATTAGGCATGGTAAAACATGGTACTCGCGGTAAATCAAGAACACCAGATTTAAACAATAAGACTAACTGTGTTGAGCTGGAGAACAATGATTAGTTTCTGTCCATGAATGATCCAAACAGTTGCTCACCCGTCTAATAAAACACATCATATATTAAAGCGTCTTTGGTGTTTCCATGGTTTCTACAAAATAAAACCGAGGGTAATGCGGGTATGATGTCATTGATAGGCAACGCACGGTCCGTGTCCTGGTTAAAATCACTTATTTCTCTGGATTTAAACATTCTTGGAAACATTTGGGATAATGTAAGTACACAAGTCAACAAAATATATAACGTTGTTCTAGTGGTTTTTGGATATTTTAATCCAAAAATCATACATATTGTGCCTTTAAGCTCACAGAGACTGCATTTATTTGGTCAAAAATACAGTACAAATTTCGAAAAATTATTACAATTCAAAACAGCTGTTTTCTATGTGAATATTTAGTAAAGTGTAATGTATCCCTGTGATCAAAGCTGAATTTATCATCATTACTCCAGTCTTCAGTGTCACATGATCCTTCACAAATCATTCTAATATGATGATTTGATGCTCAATTATTATTAATGTTGAAACAGTGATAATTACATTTTTCAGGATTCTTTGATGAATAGAAAGTTCAAAAGAACAGCGTTTATTTGAAATAGAATCTTTTGTAACATTTTAAATGTCTTTACTGTCACTTTTGATTAATTTAATGCATCTGAATAAATGTATTAATTAATTTTTTTCTTGCCTCAAACTTTTGAATGGTAGTGTTTCCACAAAAAACATTTAGCAGCAAAAACTGTTTTCATTCAGCTTTACTTCAGGATAAATTACATTTTAAAATATATTCACACAGAGAAAACAGTCATTTCACAATATTACAGATTTTACTGTATTTTTGATCAAATAAATGCGTCTTTGGTGAACAGAAGAGACTTCTTTCCAAAACATCTTAATTATTCCGAACTTTTGACCGGTACAATGTGTAGAACTAGGAGTGTGTATGATTATTATTAACAAAGTATTGGACTGTGTTACCTATATTTTGGATGTGTAGTCGTGTGTGTTTGCGTGCAGCTGCTCGTTTCCTGAGGGCTTGCCGTACAAACGGGAAAGGGTCCAGGATGATAAACAGCCGTGATTGACACGCTCTTCATTTACCATGAAGATTGACATGGTCACAGAGTCACGCGTGTGTGCTTAATGTAGCTCTGATGCCGCATAACTGCTGCTCTAATAGTTGCAGCTGAGGCACAGATGAGGAGTTGTTATTTTGATTTACGGCTCTGGAATCTCATCTTTCTAGGAAAGCAAGTGTTTTGCATACTGTGGATCCACCGTTGGCACGGGAGGAATTCCTCTGACATGCATTTCTTATGAGGGAAGAAATGAAATCTTATTGTTAGCTGATGAATTTGGTATTTTACTGGTATCAGGAAAAGTGAGCCAAAAATAAAATAAAATCTAATATGGCCTGATGAGCAGGACATGGCGTGTTTGTTAAATGTAAATGATTGATTGATTGAAAGCTGGGTGTTTCTTCAATTATGGGCAATAATTAAATAATCAGTTATGTTGAGCAGTGGACATATATACATCATAGGAGAGTTCTATCATTTTTGTCTTTTTTTCCCCTAGTAGTTTTAATGTAACAAAAGTGCCTCTGTTATGCTTTTTTCCCCGGATATTACCTTTCATGCAGTGTGTAATAGAGCAGTTTGTGAATATAAAATGTCTGTAAAGTTACAAAGATTAAAGTGCAGATAAATGGAGTTATTGTCTCTTAAAAGAAAGAATCGATTCTGAACTGCCTGAAGCGAGTCGTCAGTAATTCCAGTCATTCTGCTTGAACCTGTGAAGGTTTGTAACTAATAATACCAGTCTCTGGTCTTCATTGGCTGAACAGCGTCTCTTTGCCCCGCCCTCAAACACTGCAGTTGTATCTGAGACTGGAAGAGTTTGGTTGGTGTTGTTCATGTGGAGAAGACGCTGTTTTCTGCTGCCAAAGCAAATCCACTTTGATGAGATTGATACGGTAAAACCCACACCATCGTTACTGTTTATATCACTGTGTGTCACGAGCTGAGATTCAGATATGATAATGGGCATTTGGTTTCCGACCAATCACAACAGACTGGGCCAAAGCAGGCTCTCAGAATGGAGGAGTTTAGAGAAAACAAATCCTTGATCGAACCTTTTCAGACACTGTGAGAAAAGAGCTGATGCTGCAGTGTGTATTATGAGAAAATAAAAATGTTTGACCTTGGATGCATGTAAACCTGTTGTAGGAGACTCTAAAACAAAATGAGCCTTTAAAATAGCATAATAGGGCACTTAAAGGGGTCCTATAATGCCCCTTTTTACAAGTAAAATAAGTCTCTGATGTCCCCAGAGTGTGTATGTGAAGTTTTAGCTCAAAATACCCCACAGGTCATTTTTTATAGCATGTTAAAATTGTCACTTTTTGAGGGTGAGCAAAAATGTCCCTTTAAATGCGAATGAGCTGCTGCTCCCCGCCCCCTTTCAGGAAGAAGGCGGAGCTTCAAGAGCTCGTGTTAGCAGCTCCGATTACCTCACGCAGACACACACTGAAAATGTCAGAAACTGTTGAGCCTTTTATGTTCAAACCGGAGTCGGACAATGATGGAGAGACTCAAGAAGAAGAGACAACATGTAGAATGAGACAGGACGTTTCTGAATGGATAGTTGATGAATTTATGAGTTAACGATCTTCAAGTCATTGATTAGCATATTCTGTCATGATAATCTATAAATCGCTGGTGTGGGAACTGTTGTCAGACGCACAGAGCCAGAGAATATCTGCTGCATGAAGAGAGAACAGTTTAGTTTAATTACGGTTATAACTTATGTTGTCATCTTGCTTTATGACATGCTATTGCATTTGTGTTCGTACTGTATTGCAATAAATGTGAAAGACGGATGACAGCTTGAGCGACTCCCAAATGTGCTCGACTACAACAACTCTTCTCAACATGTTCCCGGGGGCGGGGTTTATGTAAATTTTAGGGTTAGTGATGTCACTAACTCGTGAAGAAGCTCGTTGTAGTCCCTACCAGCCGTTTGTTGTAGTCCTTAAAAAGCGATTTCTGTAAAAGAAAATATCTCCCTTTGCTTTGAACTTTGAGCGTTTCTAACTAAAGTTAAAAAAGTGAAATCCTAATCAACCCCTTTAAATAAAAGCGCTCATAGTGTTGAAGAAACACCCATAAATATATGCTTAAGAGATGAATCTACATTCACACAGTAAAGTCACTCCATGAACTGAATCCTAATCCAGTCAATTACAAATGTTTGCATGGTGTATCTGTTCGGCAATTTCCTGTGACAGGAAATCAGAGAGAAATACAAGAGGCAGTTGTTTAGTCACTTCTCCTTTTTTCTTAGGCGAAAATTCGGAAAAACAATCAGTGAATGTGACAATCCCCGCCAAAATCATTTCCGTTTTGAGTCTGCCTGGGGGACGCCACCTTCAGCTGTGTATGCGTGTACTTTAATGCCATCAGGATGGCGTTCGTTTTACAGCAGTCCAGCAAAGTGACTGGCAGCACTTGAATAACCCCCTTGGAACAGTTTTTGCCTGTTCACACAGTCTTTTGTCAGTCCACCAATCGGATGCAGAGACCCATGTGGGACGGTGGGAGGGAAAAAAAACATCACTCTGCTGTAAAAGCAGACCTGAATGTCTCCATATATCATTGTGCTGCTGACTGTTATTAGTGTGCAGGTGCCATCGAGTGATTTTTGATGATTTTGACTTCTGAAGTTCAGCTGTCAGCAAATGTGCACAATTGGACCTTGTTCAGTGTGTATGGACGATTCAGCCATAGGTCTGATTAAAGGATTAGTTCACTTCAAAATTAAAATTTCCTGATAATTTACTCACCCCTATCTCATCCAAGATGTTCATGTCTTTCTTTCTTCAGTCGAAAAGAAATTACGTTTTTTGAGGAAAACATTCCAGGATTTTTCTCCACATAATGGACTTCAACTGCAACCAATGGGTTGAAGGTCCAAATCAATGCAGTTTCAAAGGAAGGGCTTCAGAGGCTCTGCACGATCCCAGACGAGGAATAGGGTCTTATCTAGACAAACCATCGGCCATTAAAAAAAAAAATATACTTTTTAACCTAAATTGCTCATCTTGCGCAGCTCTGCAGCGCGCCACAGATTACGTAATCATGTCGAAAAGGTCACGCTAGACGTCCCGGAAGTACTACGTGGAAGTCTTGAAGTAGGCGATGTAGAAGTAGGCGATGTAGAAGTCTTAGTTTGATGTACCTTCTCTGAAGATCTTTGACCAACAATTGTTACAATTTGTATTTGTCCAAAACATTATTTTATTTATTTAGTATTATTTTATACTGTGGTATATATCTCAATAGAGCTGTTTTTTTTGTTTTTTTTAAATGGCTTATATATTAAAAAAAGTGGTAATTTCTGTTTTTGTTTAGTTCCATGAAACATTTTAGATATATTTAAATAAATGTAAAATTATACATTTCATTGGTTGAATATCATTTGTGTATTCTAAATGTAAATTCTGATTTAAACATTTAAAGTGGTAAAAAACATTATTAGTACTTGTGATGCCTAAAATCACTAGTAGCATTTAAAAAGATTGATTTTAGTTTTTAATGTTCTGTTTTTATTTAATTTGACAATATAGTATTGAATTGAAATATTTGCCATTTTATTGGTTATTGACCATAAGACGTCTTTGATATAAGCCAGAATTTTAATATCAGGGCATCCCTTTTAAAGCTGTAACTTTGTTTTGAGCCCATATGACTTTCTTTTTTTGAAGAATTTCTTGGCTTCGCTCTTGGCATGTAATGAAAGTCAATGGGAACTGGGTTTGTCATGCTCGCAAATTAACGCATATGATTGCTTTATGTGACGAACAAACTGAAATTGAAGTCGTTATTCATTGAAAATTTATGGGCCCTATTTTAACGATCTGAGCTCATGGCGCAGGTGCACTTAGGACGTGTCCGAATCCACTTTTGCTAGTTTAACGATGGAAAAAACGGTTGGCGCGCCCAGCGCATGGTCCAAAAGGGTTGTCCCTCGTCTCTTAATGAGTCATGGGTGTGTTTTGGACGTAACGTGCAATAAACCAATCAGAGTCTCATCTCCCTTTCCCTTTAAAAGCCAGTTGCGCTCGCACCATGGCGGATTCGCTATTTACATGCGAGCAGAAACACTGAACGCTTCTCCAGAGAGGAATCCTTTTATTTTTAATATTTAAAAAAGTGTGTGTGCTGCTGCACGTCCCTGTGTGTGTAATAAGCAGAGTGTACTATAGGCTCATATTACTAACACACCCTTTAAATAACACAAAAAATACTGCGCTATTGACTTTAGAGCAGGTTTGTGTTGGTCAATGGTGCAGTCGTTTTCAGTTCCTCACAATAGCAACGCTCCAACAATGCTCCTGAACACACCTGGTTTAGACCAGACGCCCATGGGTGAACAGATGCGCCAGTGCATTTGATATTTAAACAACGTGGAGCTGGATGTGAAAATGATAACTGCGTCAGGTTGAAACTTGCAAAAAGCACTTGCGTCGCGCCTGGTGTTATATTGCACCGGGTGTATGATAGGGCCCTGAGAGTGAACTTTTTGGCAAATGACTTTGATGCTCCAGATTTCCAGTCCATTTGGCTTTGTCTGTTTCACAGCTTTGACTGATATGACAGAATTTCATTTTTATGTGAGCTGTCCCTTTAAACAGTCTTTAACATGAATTTTTTAGAATAAATTGTGGGTTTTTGGAACTGAAATGTCATGTGGTGATAAATGCATGCACATTTGCATATCTTCTAAACTCTATTCTGTCGCTGCAGGAGTGGCAAGACCCTTCCGGCCCTTCCCCATAAATCCTAATTCACACGTCTACATCAGAGGGATAAAAATAGCTACAGGAGAGTGGAAAAGTGGGGGAAAATGACTGGTTTTCTGGGCAGATTTGCCTCGGCGCTTCGCCAGTGTGCATTTGTGAGCCAGCGCTGCGTTAGTTGGTGATCTTGATGCATTGATCAGTTATTGACGCACATGTCTTTTGACATGTTGTGTGCGCGTGTGCAGATGTCCTTATGTTCGTGTGGTTATATAAGAAGTCTAACTCAAGGGCCAGTGCCAGACTTCAGACTGACTCACACTGGCACAGGGGAGCTTCACTGAAGGCATGGTTTGTTTTCCTGATGCTCATATTTAAGGAGGACTTGAGAGGATCTGTCCTGCAGTGATTGAGACGCTGTGCTCCTTCATCACTGCCTTATTTCACATCATATGGAACAGGTTGAAGTGAATTATGTGAGGTTATGGATAACCGACAAAATCATACTTTTCACATATGTCTAGCCCGCTTTCTTGGCTTATTCAAGCAAAGAACCAGAGCGGAAAGCGAGTCGTTTGAATGAGTTTGCATTTTTTAAAAATATTATCCTGTGAGAAAACTAGGATTCTACGGAAGAGGATTAGGGCCAAGCAATAAAAAAAATAAAACCATCTCTAGATTAAAGTCATTATAATGCGAGATTAAACTTGTTAAATTTCGAGAAAAAAGTCTAAATACAGTGTTGAAAATTAAATCATAAAATTTGTTTCGAGAAAAAAATGTGAATTTTTTTTTTTTTTTTCAATAACAAAGAAATACTATCACCTTTAGCTAATTATAACCGAATAATAAGCAGCATACGAACTTTAAAGAGAATTTGCAAGCAGCTGGGTCTTTTTAAAAGAAAAAAACAGTCCGAGTTGCGTGATATTGTACTTAAAGCGGGACATTCTAAAACGCTTAACGTGAAAAACGCATAACGTGGCTTGATGTAATAAAAGACCAAACTCAATAAACACCATACAAATACAGCAAATTATGTGCAGATGAGCGCAGAATATGAACGCAACACATTTAATTACACGTTAAGCGTTTTCCTCCATAACGCGCAAGCTTAACGTGGCTTAATGCTTTAATAGTATTATTAAAATATCAAATTCTGTACACACCTTATTAATAAACCATACTATGTGCATATGAGCACATATAAACGCAACACGCTTAATTACACGTTAAGCGTTTTCCTCCATAACATGCATAAGAAAACACTTAACGTAACTTAATGTACTACAGTAATATTAAAATATCAAATTCTGTACGCACCTTATTAATAAACCATATGTGCAGATAAGCATAATCACTTCACCCTAGGCTGGATCAGTGTGTATAGACATTTTTCAGTATTTTTCTTTCTGCGTATTTAATAAAGTCTGTGCTTATGTAGCAATATAATATAAATTGTCCTTTCTGTTTCCATTTGCACATTTACAGTAAAACACATTGACGCCACTTTTTTTCATTCTTGAAGTGAACTTTTTGCCTGTATGGTGATTAGATGCACTGTTTTGCATTGCCGTCTTGAACTTGAGAACGTGACGCATCTGGTGTGAGGCATATGGCACTTCAAATTCGCTTTAAAGTTTGCATGCTGCTTATTATTCGGTTATAATTAGCTAAAGTATTTCTTTGTTAATTGAAAGAAAGCCTAAAATATAGACTAACTGATCCAATCATCAGACTTTTTTTTCCTCAATTTTCTCAAAGTTTTTTCTCGACTCTATTCTCGAAATTTAATGAGTTTAATCTCGAGATGGTTTTATTTTTTTTATTATTGCTTGGCCCTAATCCTCTTCCGTAGGATTCTCACAAGTCAGGTCATGCATTTATTTCTATAGCGCTTTATACAATATAGATTGCTTCACAGCAGCTTCACGGTAATAGATATAGTGTTAATGTTGCAAAATTGATCAATTATGAAACAAATTCAGTTTCAAATCAAATTTTATTTATATAGCACAATATAAACAACAGTAGTTGACCATTGTGCTGTACAGAAATCAAGCGTAGCGTCAGTTCTGGCAGGTCACGTTAGTCAAGCTCGCATCAGCTGACTGTCAGCTGATCACGTCTACCTATAGGAATACGGTGTCTATCACAGCATACATATATAAGCTCCTTCAGTACTATCAGCAGCTATCGCGTTCTCCAGAGCTCATTTACCCTCCTCCATCCCCAGCTCCTCTCGTCAGTCAGGATCTGGTATTCTAAATTCCTGAATTATTTTGTACATTTAATATCGACATTAATGATATCTGCAATACATTATGCTGGTTCTGTTCTGTTTACCCTAAGGGGGTTATTGCTGCTCTCCCTGCTCTTATCTATGCTAGGCTGCATGGATGCCCAGAACAGAACCGCCAATCCAAACTGTATGCTAATAGTCAATCAATCATCTTTGGCGATAGTGGTCCTGACAGAAAAAGAAATACAAAAGATAAATATTTAAGGGAGTTAAGGGAGTTTACATCAAAAACACCAATCAGAAAAGAATTTCAACCTTAAAAACCTGGGAGAAAAGGTAGTGTAGGTTTTTTACTTGGCTTTAAATTCAGACTCTGTGGAGACTAATCTTAGGGATAGAGGAAGACTATTCCACAATTTTGGGCCAACAATAGAAAAGGCACGGTCACCCCTCAACTGAAGTCTAGATCTCGGAACCATCACAATCTTTGTTGAGATGACCTTAATGATATTGAGTTATTTAATTTCAAAAGATCAGAAAGATATTTTGGAGCTAATCCGTTCAGGGCTTTAAAAACAAAAAGTAGAATTCTCTAACAAACCGGCAGCCAGTGCAATGAATATAATATTGGGGAAATATGATTAAATTTCATTTTGCATTTTGAACCCTCTGAAGACGACTAATATTGGATTGGCTCATTCCAATATAAAGAGAGTTACAATAGTCAAGTCTAGATGAAATGAACGCATGGATCACTCTCTCAAACTCTGAGAATGTTAAGAAACACGGTAACACTTTACAATAAGGTTGTATTAGTTAACATAAACTAACCATGAACAACACCTCTGTTCAGCGTTAATCTTAACTCACACATATATTAATGCATCTATTCACGTTAACAGTGCAATTAGTTAACATTAGTTAATGCATTAGTTAACATGAACAATGCCTGTAGCTTCACTGTGTTTGTAAGGTTATCTTACTGTACATATTTACATTAGTTTACATAGATGTTGACACACACACTGAACATTTCTAACTCACATCTCACTCTAAAGGTAAAAATACTGTTGTGTACCTTATCAACATTATTTAATAAGGCATTGATTTTGAGCTGTTGGTAAACATAATTCTACAGTGGAAACCATCTGAACATAAACGGACAGGTTGTTCATGTTTATACGCACTTTACTATCATTACTTACATTCAACAAAGCATTTATTAATGGATTTTGTGACCCTTATTGTAAAGTGTACAATATTTCAGCATTACCTGATGTGTTACTAACATTTGTAGACTTTTATTAACATGACTTTCCGTTAACAAAGCATTTATTATTATTTACTGTTTTGTAATGAACCTATAAATGTTAACACATCCGTTAATGTTGAAATAGTGTACACTTGATAATAAGGTTCTCAAAAACCATTAATACATGCTTTGTTTAATAATGTTGATAAGGTACACAACAGTATTTTTACCTTTAGAGTGAGATGGTGAGTTAGAAATGTTCAGTGTGTGTGTCAACATCAATGTAAACTAATGTAAATATGTACAGTAAGATAACCTTACAAACACAGTGAAGCTACAGGCATTGTTCATGGTTAGTTCATGTTAACTAATGCATTAACTAATGTTAACTAACTGCACTGTTAACGTGAATAGATGCATTAACATACACTCACCTAAAGGATTATTAGGAACACCTGTTCAATTTCTCATTAATGCAATTATCTAATCAACCAATCACATGGCAGTTGCTTCAATGCATTTAGGGGTGTGGTCCTGGTCAAGACAATCTCCTGAACTCCAAACTGAATGTCAGAATGGGAAAGAAAGGTGATTTAAGCAATTTTGAGCGTGGCATGGTTGTTGGTGCCAGACGGGCCGGTCTGAGTATTTCACAATCTGCTCAGTTACTGGGATTTTCACGCACAACCATTTCTAGAGTTTACAAAGAATGGTGTGAAAAGGGAAAAACATCCAGTATGCGGCAGTCCTGTGGGCGAAAATGCCTTGTTGATGCTAGAGGTCAGAGGAGAATGGGCCGACTGATTCAAGCTGATAGAAGAGCAACTTTGACTGAAATAACCACTCGTTACAACCGAGGTATGCAGCAAAGCATTTGTGAAGCCACAACACGCACAACCTTGAGGCGGATGGGCTACAACAGCAGAAGACCCCACCGGGTACCACTCATCTCCACTACAAATAGGAAAAAGAGGCTACAATTTGCACGAGCTCACCAAAATTGGACAGTTGAAGACTGGAAAAATGTTGCCTGGTCTGATGAGTCTCGATTTCTGTTGAGACATTCAGATGGTAGAGTCAGAATTTGGCGTAAACAGAATGAGAACATGGATCCATCATGCCTTGTTACCACTGTGCAGGCTGGTGGTGGTGGTGTAATGGTGTGGGGGATGTTTTCTTGGCACACTTTAGGCCCCTTAGTGCCAATTGGGCATCGTTTAAATGCCACGGCCTACCTGAGCATTGTTTCTGACCATGTCCATCCCTTTATGACCACCATGTACCCATCCTCTGATGGCTACTTCCAGCAGGATAATGCACCATGTCACAAAGCTTGAATCATTTCAAATTGGTTTCTTGAACATGACAATGAGTTCACTGTACTAAAATGGCCCCCACAGTCACCAGATCTCAACCCAATAGAGCTTCTTTGGGATGTGGTGGAACGGGAGCTTCGTGCCCTGGATGTGTATCCCACAAATCTCCATCAACTGCAAGATGCTATCCTATCAATATGGGCCAACATTTCTAAAGAATGCTTTCAGCACCTTGTTGAATCAATGCCACGTAGAATTAAGGCAGTTCTGAAGGCGAAAGGGGGTCAAACACAGTATTAGTATGGTGTTCCTAATAATCCTTTAGGTGAGTGTATGTGTGAGTTAAGATTAACGCTGAACAGAGGTGTTGTTCATGGTTAGTTCATGTTAACTAATGCATTAACTAATGTTAACTAACTGCACTGTTAACGTGAATGGATGCATTAATATATGTGTGAGTTAAGACTAACGCTGAACAGAGGTGTTGTTCATGGTTAGTTCATGTTAACTAATGTTAACTAATACAACCTTATTGTAAAGTGTTACCAGAAACGCTTAGCCTTGGACAATAATCTTAACTGGAAATTTAACTACAGCATTTATCGGTTTATCAAATTTCAGGGCAGAGTCAAAAATAACACCCACATTTTTCACAGAGTACTTTACACAGGGGATTTCAGCTATAAAGCAGCTCTTCAGTAGCCTGACGTCATCATACTCAGATTCAGTCAGAATATGATTCTGATACTGCTCCATTGGGCTGTGATTATGGGCGTGTTTCAACCGAACCAGGAATGCCTCTGCACTCAATTGGATAGACCTACAACCAATCAGAGCAAGTGACGTACGTTGACTTGAGCGACGCATAGTTATCAACAGAACTCAACCGCACGCACGCTGGAAGAAGTAGAAGAAGAAGATGAGTGTAAACGATCTTTGCCGGTGTTGTAAAAAGAATTTCAGGATACACGGAGTACTTACCAACACGATCATCATTTTTGAGAGAAATAGTAAAGGTGAATGCATATACGAAGAAGTTCTCCGTTTAGGATTAGAACGAATTCAACCCAAGCGCTCTTTGGTGACGTGGATGATTACGTTACTGTTGATCATCTGTCCATCATCGTATAAAGCCCGCCCTGACAGTTTGATTGGTCCGAACAGCTCTGGTTCGAGCATAGTTGCTCCACAACGGATCAAGTCCAGACCGAACTTCCCGACCTCAAATGTTGTGGGCGGGGCTAAGTTCGGCTGGCATCCAGACTAGCTCTTCAGCTCAATTCAGTTCAATAAGTGTCAATGTTGCAAAGTTCATCAGTTATGAAACTAATTTGATTCAGCTGTAAAGCAGCTCAACGGAAGACAATAGTGTCATTATTCAGCTCAGTTTAGTTATTAATAAGGTTTTGTTCTCGTCTGCAGTTAAATCGATATCATTACTGAATATTAATTTATTTTAAACCCCAACATTAAACTATTGAGTGGATTAAATAAGTTTGACTTCTATCTAATTCTGCTCACTAATTACTCCACCATCACTAATTCATTTATGAAGTGTATTTTGCTCGTTTACTTCATTGTTTACACTAGTGATGTTTAAGTTTTGCATCGTCTGATGTGTACGATTGTGAAAATCCTATATCACAGTACAAGCTATTTTATACTGTGGATTATATCACAATAATTGCTTGTTATTATAATTACAAAATTGTTTGTTTTAAAGAAATATATGGTATTTTTTTAACAGTTCTGTGCATTAAATATCTGAGATA